>JAKFHT010000177.1:0-81379 GCA_023783455.1 Erythrocebus patas
CTGAGAAACTGCTTTGTGTTCTATTAATTCATCTCACAGAGTTACAGCTTTCCCTTCAAGAAGGCTTTCTGGAAGACTGTTCTTGTGGAATTTGCAAAGTGATATTTGGAAGCCCTTAGAGGGCTATGGTGAAAAAGGAAATATCTTCCGTTAAAAACTGGAAAGAAGCTTTCTTTGAAACTACATTGTGTTCTGTTAATTCACCTCACAGAGTTACAGATTTCCCCTCAAGAAGCCTTTCAGTAAGACTGTTCTTGTGGAATTTGCTAAGTGATATTTGGTAGCCCATAGAGGGCTATGGTGAAAAAGAAACTATCTTCCGTTAAATTGGAAACAAGCTTTCTTTGAAACTACATTGTGTTCTGTTAATTCATCTCACAGAGTTACAGATTTCCCCTCAAGATGCCTTTCTCTAAGACTGTTCTTGTGGAATTTGCAAAGTGATATTTGGAAGCCCATAGAGGGCTATGGTGAAAAAGGAAATATCTTCCGTTAAAAACTGGAAAGAAACTTTCTGAGAAACTGCTTTGTGCTCTGTTAATTCATCTCTCAGAGTTACGGCTTTCCCCTCAAGAAGCGTTTCGCTAAGACTGTTCTTGTGGAATTTGCAAAGTGATATTTGGAAGCCCATAGAGGTCTATGGTGAAAAATGAAACATCTTCCGTTAAAAACCGGAAAGAAGCTTTCTGAAAAACTACTTTGTGTTCTGTTAACTCATCTCACAGATTTACAGCTTTTCCCTCAAGAAGCCTTTCGCTAAGACTGTTATTGTGGAATTTGCAAAGTGATATTTCGAAACCCATAGAGGGCTATGGTGAAAAAGGAAATATCTTCCTTTAAAAACTGGAAAGAAGCTTTTTAGAAACTGCTTTGTGTTCGGTTAATTCAACTCACAGAGTTACAGCTTTTCCTTCAAGAGGCCTTTCGCTAAGACTGTTCTTGTGGAATTTGCAAAGTGATATTTGGAAGCCCATAGAGGGCTATTTTGAAAAAGGAAATATCTTCAGTTAAAAACTGGAAAGAAGCTGTCTGAGAAACAGCTTTGTGTTCTGTTAATTCATTTCACAGAGTTACAGCTTTCCCTTCAAGAAGCCTTTCGCTAAGTCTGTTCTTGTGGAATTTGCAAAGTGATATTTGTAAGCCCATAGAGGGCTACGGAGAAAAAGGAAATACCTTCCGTTAAAAACTGGAAAGAAGCTTTTTAGAAACTGCTTTGTGTTCGGTTAATTCAACTCACAGAGTTACAGCTTTTCCTTCAAGAGGCCTTTCGCTAAGACTGTTCTTGTGGAATTTGCAAAGTGATATTTGGAAGCCCATAGAGGGCTATGGTGAAAAAGGAAATATCTTCAGTTAAAAACTGGAAAGAAGCTGTCTGAGAAACAGCTTTGTGTTCTGTTAATTCATTTCACAGAGTTACAGCTTTCCCTTCAAGAAGCCTTTCGCTAAGTCTGTTCTTGTGGAATTTGCAAAGTGATATTTGTAAGCCCATAGAGGGCTACGGAGAAAAAGGAAATACCTTCCGTTAAAAACTGGAAAGAAGCTTTCTGAGAAACTGCTTTGTGTTCTCTTAATTCACCTCACAGAGTTACAGCTTTCCCCTCAAGAAGCCTTTCGCTAAGGCTGTTCTTGTGGAATTTGCAAAGTGATATTCTGAAGCCCATAGAGGCTATGGTGAAAAGGAAATATCTTCATTAAAAACTGGAAAGAAGCTGTCTGAACAACTGATTTCTGTTCTGTTAATTCATCTCACAGAGTTACAGCTTTGCCCTCAAGAAGCCTTTCTCTAAGACTGTTCTTGAGGAATTTCCAAAGTGGTATTTGTAAGCCCTTAGAAGGCTATGGTGGAAATGGAAATATCTTCCGTTAAAAACGCGAAAGAACCTTTCTGAGAAACTGCTTTCTTTTCTGTTAATTCATATAATGAGTTACAGCTTTCCCTTCAAGAAGCATTTCGCTAAGGCTGTTCTTGTGGAATTGGCAAAGGGATATTTGGAAGCCCATAGAGGGCTATGGTGAAAAAGGAAATATCTTCAGTTAAAAACTGGAAAGAAGCAGTCTGAGAAACTGCTTTGTGCTGTGTTAATTCATCTCACAGAGTTACAGCTTTCCCCTCAAGAAGCCTTTTGCTAATCTGTTCTTTTGGAATTGGCAAGGTGATATTTGGAAGCCCATAGAGGGCTATGGCGAAAAAGGAATATATTCAGTTACAAACTGGAAAGAAGCTGTATGAGAAACTGCTTTGTGTTCTGTTAATTCACCTCACAGAGTTACAGCTTTCCCCTCAAGAAGCCTTTCCCTAAGACTGTTCTTGTGGAATTTGCAAAGTGATATTTGTAAGCCCATA
Source organism: Erythrocebus patas (assembly GCA_023783455.1). NCBI lineage: Eukaryota > Metazoa > Chordata > Mammalia > Primates > Cercopithecidae > Erythrocebus > Erythrocebus patas. Next base: position 2,345 of record JAKFHT010000177.1, read on the forward strand.
GAGGGCTATGGTGAAAAAGGAAATATCTTCCGTTAAAAACTGGAAAGAATCTATCTTTGAAACTACTTTGTGTTCTGTTAATTCATCTCACAGAGTTACAGATTTCCACTTAAGAAGCCTATTGCTAAGACTGCTCTTGTGGAATTGGCAAAGTGATATTTGGAAACCCATAGATGGCTATGGAGAAAAAGGAAATATCTTCCGTTAAAAACTGGAAGGAAACTTTCTGAGAAACTGCTTTGTGTTCTGTTAATTAATCTCTCAGAGTTACTGCTTTCCCCTCAAGAAGCGTTTCGCTAAGACAGTTCTTGTGGAATTTGCTAGGTGATATTTGGAAGCCCATAGAGGGGTATGGTGAAAAAGGAAATATCTTCCGTTAAAAACTTGAAAGAAGCTTTCTGAGAAACGGCTTTGTGTTCTCTTAATTCAGCTCACAGATTTACAGCTTTCCCCTCAAGAAGCCTTCTCCTAAGACTGTTTTTGTGGAATTTGCAAAGTGATATTTGGAAGCCCATAGAGGGCTCCGGTGAAAAAGGAAATATCCTAAGTTAAAAACTGAAAAGAAGCATTCTGAGAAACTGCTTTGTGTTCTGTTAATTCATTTCACAGAGTCACAGCTTTCCCTTCAAGAAGTCTTTCACTAACTGTGTTCTTGTGGAATTGCCAAAGTGATATTTGGAAGCCCATAGAGGGCTATGGAGGAAATGGAATTATCTTCAGTTAAAAACTGGAAAGAAGCTTTCTGAGAAACTGCTTTGTGTTCTGTTAATTCATCTCACAGAGTTACAGCATTCCCCTCAAGAAGCCTTTCGCTAAGACTGTTCTTGTGGAATTTGCAAAGTGATATTTCGAAACCCATAGAGGGATATGGTGAAAAAGACAATATCTTCCATTAAAAACTGGAAAGAAGCTTTCTGAGAAACTGCTTTATTTTCTGTTAATTCACATCACAGAGTTACAGCTTTCTCTTCAAGAAGCCTTTCGCTAAGGCTGTTCTTGTGGAGTTTGGAAAGTCATATTTGGAAGCCCATAGAGGGCTACGGAGAAAAAGGAAATAACTTCCTTTAAAAACTGGAAAGAAGCTTTCTGAGAAACTGCTTTGTGTTCTCCTAATTCACCTCACAGAATTACTGCTTTCCCTTCAAGAAGCCTTTCGCTAAGACTGTTCTTGTGGAATTTGCACAGTGATATTTGGAAGCCCATAGAGGGCTATGGAGAAAAAGGAAATATCTTCCTTTAAAAACTGGAAAGAAGCTTTCTGAGAAACGGCTTTGTGTTGTGTTAATTCATCTCACAGTGTTACAGCTTTCCCCTCAAGAAGCTTTTCGCTAAGGCTGCTGTTGTGGAATTTACAAAGTGATAATTGGAAGCCAATAGAGGGCTATGGTGAAAAAGGAAGTATCCTAAGTTAAAAACTGAAAAGAAGCATTCTGAGAAACTGCTTTGTGTTCTGTTAATTCATTTCACAGAGTCACAGCTTTCCCTTCACGAAGTCTTTCACTAACTGTGTTCTTGTGGAATTGCCAAAGTGATATTTGGAAGCCCATAGAGGGCTATGGAGGAAATGGAAATATCTTCAGTTAAAAACTGGAAAGAAGCTTTCTGAGAAACTGCTTTGTGTTCTGTTAATTCATCTCACAGAGTTACAGCATTCCCCTCAAGAAGCCTTTCGCTAAGACTGTTCTTGTGGAATTTGCAAAGTGATATTTCGAAACCCATAGAGGGATATGGTGAAAAAGACAATATCTTCCATTAAAAACTGGAAAGAAGCTTTCTGAGAAACTGCTTTGTTTTCTGTTAATTCACATCACAGAGTTACAGCTTTCTCTTCAAGAAGCCTTTCGCTAAGGCTGTTCTTGTGGAGTTTGGAAAGTCATATTTGGAAGCCCATAGAGGGCTACGGAGAAAAAGGAAATAACTTCCTTTAAAAACTGGAAAGAAGCTTTCTGAGAAACTGCTTTGTGTTCTCCTAATTCACCTCACAGAATTACTGCTTTCCCTTCAAGAAGCCTTTCGCTAAGACTGTTCTTGTGGAATTTACACAGTGATATTTGGAAGCCCATAGAGGGCTACGGAGAAAAAGGAAATACCTTCCTTTAAAAACTGGAAAGAAGCTTTCTGAGAAACGGCTTTGTGTTGTGTTAATTCATCTCACAGAGTTACAGCTTTCCGCTCAAGAAGCTTTTCGCTAAGGCTGCTGTTGTGGAATTTACAAAGTGATATTTGGAAGCCAATAGTGGGCTATGGTGAAAAAGGAAATATGCTAAGATAAAAACTTAAAAGAAGCATTCTGAGAAAGTGCATTGTGCTCTGTTAATTCATCTCACAGAGTTACAGCTTTCCCCTCAAGAAGCCTTTCCCTAAGGCTTTTGTTGTGGAATTTGCAAAGTGATATTTGGAAGCCCCTAGAGGGCTATGGTGAAAAAGAAATATCTTCCGTTAAAAACTGGAAACAAGCTTTCTGAGAAACTGCTTTGTGTTCTGTTAATTCATCTCACAGAGTTACAGCTTTACCTTCAAGAAGCCTTTCGCTAAGGCTGTTCTTGTGGAATTTGGAAAGTGATACTTGGAAGCCCTTAGAGGGCTATGGAGAAAAAAGAAATATCTTCCTTTAAAAACTGGAAAGAAGGTTTCTGAGAAACTGCTTTGTGTTCTGTTAATTCATCTCACAGAATTACAGCTTTCCCATCAAGAAGCCTTTCGCTAAGACTGTTCTTGTGGAATTTGCAAAGTGATATTTGGAAGCCCCAAGAGGGCTTTGGTGAAAAAGGAAATATCTTCAGTTAAAAAATGGAAAGAAGCTTTCTGAGAAACTGCTTTGTGTTCTGTTAATTCATCTCACAGAGTTACAGCTTTCCCCTCAAGAAGAATTTCGCTATGACTATTCTTGTGTAATTTGCAAAGTGATATTTGGAAGTCCATAGAGGGCTATGGTGAATTAGGAAATATCCTAAGGTAAAACCTGAAAAGAAGCTTTCTGAGAAACTGCTTTGTGTTCTGTTAATTCAATCACAGATTTACAGCTTTCCCCTCAAGAAGCCTTTCGCTAAGACTGTTCTTGTGGAATTTGCAAAGTGATATTTGAAGCCCATAGAGGGCTATGGTGAAAAGACAATATCTTCCATTAAAAACTGGAAAGAAGCTTTGTGGGAAAGTGCTTTGTGCTCTGTTAATTCATTTCACAGAATTACAGCTTTCCCATCAAGAAGCCTTTCGCTAAGACTGTTCTTGTGAATTTGCAAAGTGATATTTGGAAGCCCATAGAGGGCTATGGTGAAAAAGGAAAATCTTCAGTTAAAAACTGGAAAGAAGCTTTGTGAGAGACTGCTTTGTGTTCTGTTAATTCATCTCACAGAGTTACAGCTTTCCCCTCAAGAAGAATTTCGCTAAGACTCTTCCTGTGGAATTTGCAAAGTGATAATTGGAAGCCCATAGATGGCTATGGTTAAAAAAGGAATTATACTAAGATAAAAACCGAAAAGAAGCTTTCTGATAAACTACTTTGTGTTCTGTTAGTTCATCTCCCAGAGTTACAGCTTTCCCCCCAAGAAGACGTTCACTAAGACTGTTCTTGTGAAATTTGCAAAGTGATATTTGGAAGCCCACAGAGGGCTATGGTGAAAAAGGAGATACCCTAAGATAAAAACTGAAAAGAAGCTTTCTGAGAAACTGCTTTGTGTTCTGTGAATTTATCTCACAGAGTTACAGCTTTCCTCAAGAAGCCTTTCACTAAGACTGTTCTTGTGAAATTTGGAAAGTGATATTTGGAAGCCCATAGAGGCTATGGTGAAAAGGAAATATCTTCAGTTAAAAACTGGAAAAGAAGTTTTCTGAGAAACTGCTTTGTGTTCTGTAAATTCATCTCACAGTGTTAGAGCTTTCCCTCAAGAAGCCTTTCGGTAAGACTGCTCTTGTGGAATTGCAAAGTGATAATTGGAAGCCCATAGGGCTATGGTGAAAAAGAAATATCTTCCGTTAAAAACTGAAAAGAAGCTTTCTGAGAAACTGCTTGTGTTCTGTTAATTCAATCACAGATTTACAGCTTTCCCTCAAGAAGCCTTTCTAAGACTGTTCTTGTGAAATTTGGAAAGTGATATTTGGAAGCCCATAGAGGCTATGGTGAAAAGGAAATATCTTCAGTTAAAAACTGGAAAGAAGCTTTCTGAGAAACTGCTTTGTGTTCTGTTAATTCATCTCACAGAATTACAGCTTTCGCCTCAAGAAGCCTTTCCTTAGACTGTTCTTGTGGGATATGCAAAGTGATATTTGGAAACCCATAGAGGACCTTGGTGAAAAGGAAATATCTAAGATAAAAACTGGAAAGAAGCTTTCTGAGAAACTGCTTTGTGTTCTGTTAATTCATCTCACAGTGTTGCAGCTTTCCCTCAAGAAGCCTTTCGCTAAGACTGTTCTTGTGGAATTTGCAAAGTGATATTTGGAAGCCCATAGAGGGCTATGGTGAAAAGGAAATATCTTCAGTTAAAAACTGGAAGAAGCTTTCTGAGAAACTGCTTTGTGTTCTGTTAATTCATCTCACAGAATTACAGATTTCTTCCCAAGATGTCTTTCCTAAGACTCTTCTTGTGGAATTGCAAAGTGATATTTGGAAGCCCTTAGAGGGCTATGGTGAAAAAGAAATATCTTCCGTTGAAAACTGGAAAGAAGCTTTGTGGGAAAGTGCTTTGTGTTCTGTTAATTCATTTCACAGAATTACAGCTTTCCCATCAAGAAGCCTTTCGCTAAGACTGTTCTTGTGAATTTGCAAAGTGATATTTGGAATCCCATAGAGGGCAATGGTGAAAAAGGCAATATCTTCCGTTATAAACTGGAAGGAATCTTTCTGAGAAACTACTTTGTGTTCTGTTAATTCATCTCACAGACTTACAGCTTTCCCCTCAGGAAGAATTTCACTAAGACTCTTACTGTGGAATTTGCAAAGTGATATTTGGAAGCCCATAGAGGGCTATGGTGAAAAAGGAAATATCCTAAGTTAAAAACTGAAAAGAAGCTTTCTGAGAAACTGCTTTGTGTTCTGTAAATTCATCTCACAGGGTTACAGCTTTCCCCTCAGGAAGAATTTCACTAAGACTCTTACTGTGGAATTTGCAAAGAGATATTTGAGTGCCCATAGAGGGCTATGGTGAAAAGGCAATATCTTCCGTTGAAAACTGGAAAGAAGTTTTCTGAGAAACTGCTTTGTGTTCTGTAAATTCATCTCACAGAATTACAGCTTTCCCTCAAGAAGCCTTTCGGTAAGACTGCTCTTGTGGGAATTGCAAAGTGATATTTGGAATCCCATAGAGGGCTATGGTTAAAAGGAAATATCTTCAGCTAAAAACTTGAAAGAAGCTTTCTGAGAAACGGCTTTGTGTTCTCTTAATTCATCTCAGAGTTACAGCTTTCCTTCAAGAAGCCTTTTGCTAAGACTGTTCTTGTGAATTTTGCAAAGTGATATTTGCAAGCTCATAGAGGGCTATGGTGAAAATGGAAATATCTTCCGTTGAAAACTGGAAAGAAGCTTTCTGACAAACTGTCTTGTCTTCTGTTAATTCATCTCACAGAATTACAGCTTTCCCCTCAAGAAGCCTTTCGCTAAGACTGCTCTTGTGGGATTTGCAAAGTGATATTTGGAAGCCCATAGAGGACTATGGTGAAAAAGGAATTTTCTTCAGTTAAAAACAGGAAAGAAGTTTTCTGGGAGACTGCTTTGTGTTCTGTTAATTGATCTCACAGAGTTAGAGCTTTCCCCTCAAGAAGCGTTTGGCTCAGGCTGTTCTTGTTTAATTTGCAAAGTGATATTTGGAGCCCATAGAGGGACTTGGAGAAAAAGAAACTATCTACCGTTAAAAACTGGAAGTAAGTTTTCTGAAAAATTGCTTTGTGTTCTGTTAATTCATCTCACAGAGTTACAACTTTCCCCTCAAGAAGCCTTTCGCTAAGACTGTTCTTGTGGAATTTGCAAAGTGATATTTGGAAGCCCATAGAGGGCTATGGTGAAAAAGGAAATATCTTCAGTTAAAAACTGGAAAGAAGCTTTCTGAGAAACAGCTTTGTGTTCTGTTAATTCATCTATCAGAGTTACAGCTTTTCACTCATGAAGCCTTTCGCTAAGACTGTTCTTGTGGAATTTGCAAAGTGATATTTGGACGCCCTTAGAGGTCTATGGTGAAAAGGGAAATATCTTCCGTTAAAAACTGGAAAGAAGCTTTCTGACAAACTGCCTTGTGTTCTGTTAATTCATCTCACAGAGTTACAGCTTTCCCTCAAGGAGCCTTTCGCTAAGACTGTTCTTGTGGAATTTGCAAAGTGATACTTTGAAGCCCATAGACGGCTATGGTCAAAAAGGAAACATCTTCAGTGAAAAACTAGAAAGAAGCTTTCGGACACAGTACTTTGTGTACTGTTAATACATCTCTCAGTCGTACAGCTTTCCCCTCAAGAAGCCTTTCGCTAAGACTGTTCTTGTGGAATTTCCAAAGTGATATTTGGAAGCCCTTGGAGGTCTATGGTGAAAAAGGAAATATCCTAAGATGAAAGCCGAAAAGAAGCTTTCTGAGATACTGCTTTGTGTTCCGTTAGTTCATCTCACAGAGTTGCAGCTTTCCCCTCAAGTAGCCATTCTCTAAGACTGTTCTTGTGGAATTTGCAAAGAGATATTTGAGTGCCCATAGAGGGCTATGGTGAAAAAGGAAATATCTTCTGTTAAAAACTCTAAAGGATGTTTCTGAGAAACTGCTTTTTGTGTTCTGTTAATTCATCTCACAGAGTTACAGCATTCCCCTCAAGAAGTCTTTCACTAAGACTGTTCTTGTTGAATTTGCAAAGTGATATTTGGAATCCCATAGAGGGCTATGGTTAAAAAGGAAATATCTTCAGCTAAAAACTTGAAAGAAGCTTTCTGAGAAACGGCTTTGTGTTCTCTTAATTCATCTCACAGAGTTACAGCTTTCCCCTCAAGAAGCCTTTTGCTAAGACTGTTCTTGTGAAATTTGCAAAGTGATATTTGGAAGACCATAGAGGGCTACGGTGAAAAAGGAAATATCTTCAGTTAAAAACTGGAAAGATGCTTTCTGAGAAACTTCTTTGTGTTCTGTTAATTCATCTCAGAGTTACAGCTTTCTCAAGAAGCCTTTCTAAGACTGTTCTTGTGTAATTTGCAAAGTGATATTTGGAATCCCATAGAGGGCTATGGTTAAAAGGAAATATCTTCCGTTAAAAACTGGAAAGAATCTATCTGAGAAACTGCTTTGTGTTCTGTTAATTCATCTCAAAGTGTTACAGGTTTCCCCTCAAGAAGCCTTCACTAAGACTGTTCTTGTGAATTTGCAAAGTGATATTTGGAAGCCCTTGGAGGTCTATGGTGAAAAGGAAATATCTTCAGCTAAAAACTGGAAAGAATCTATCTGAGAAACTGCTTTGTGGTCTGTTAATTCATCTCACAGAGTTTCAGCTTTCCCCTCATGAAGCCTTTCGCAAAGATTGTTCTTGTGTAATTTGCAAAGTGATATTTGGAAGACCCTAGAGGGATATGGGAAAAAGTAAATGTCTTTAGATAAAAATCAGATAGAAGATATCTGCGAAACTGCTTTGTGTTCTGTTAATTCATCTCAAAGTGTTACAGGTTTCCCCTCAAGAAGCCGTTGACTAAGACTGTTCTTTTGTAATATTCAAAGTGATATCTGGAAGACCATAGAGGGCGATGGTGAAAAAGAAAAGATCTTCATTAAAAACTGGAAAGAAGTTTTCTGAAAAACTGCTTTATATTCTGGTAATTTATCCTACAGGGTAACATATTTCCCCTCAAGAAGCCTTTCGCTAAGACTGTTCTTGCGGAATTTGCAAAGTGATATTTGGAAGCCCATAGAGGGCTATGGTTGGAAAGGAAATATCCTAAGATAAAAACTGAAAAGAAGCTTTCTGAGAAACTGCTTTGTGTTCTGTTAATTCATCTCACAGAGTTACAGCTTTCCCCTTAAAAAGTCGTACACTAAGACTGTTCTTGTGGAATTTCCAAAGTGATATTTGTTACCCCCGAGACTCCTATTGTGAAAAAGTAAATATCTTCAGTTAAAAACCTGAAAGAAGCTTTCTGAGAAACTGCTTTGTGTTCTGTTAATTCATCTCAAAGAGCTACTGCTTTCCCCTCAAGAAGTCTTTCGCTAAGACTGTTCTTGTGGAATTTGCAAAGTGATATTTGGAAGCCCATAGAGGGCTATGGTGAAAAGGAAATGTCCTCAGATGAAAACTAGAAAGAAACTTTCTGAGAAACTGCTTTGTGTTCTGTTAAATCATCTCACAGAATTACAGCTTTCCCCTCGAGAAGCCTTTCGCTAAGACTGTTCTTGTGTAATTCGCAAAGTGATATTTGGATGCCCATAGAGCGCTATGGTGAAAAAGGAAATGTCCTCAGATGAAAACTAGAAAGAAGCTTCTTGAGAAACTGCTTTGTGGTCTGTTAATTCATCTCACAGAGTTTCAGCTTTCCCTCAAGAAGCCTTTCGCTAAGACTGTTCTTGTGTAATTTGCAAAGTGATATTTGGAAGACCCTAGAGGATATGGGAAAAAGTAAATGTCTTTAGATAAAAATCAGATAGAAGATATCTGAGAAACTGCTTTGTGTTCTGTTAATTCATCTCACAGAGTTACAGCTTTCCCTCAAGAAGCCTTTCACTAAGACTGTTCTTTTGTAATATTCAAAGTGATATTTGGAAGACCATAGAGGGCTATGGTGAAAAAGAAATATCTTCATTAAAAACTGGAAAGAAGTTTTCTGAGAAACTGCTTTGTGTTCTGTTAATTCATCTCACAGAGTTACATCTTTCCCTTCAAGAAGCCTTTCGCTAAGACTGTTCTTGCGGAATTTGCAAAGTGATATTTGGAAGCCCATAGAGGGCTATGGTTGGAAAGGAAATATCCTAAGATAAAAACTGAAAAGAAGCTTTCTGAGAAACTGCTTTGTGTTCTGTTAATTCATCTCACAGAGTTACAGCTTTCCCCTTAAAAAGTCGTGCACTAAGACTGTTCTTGTGGAATTTCCAAAGTGATATTTGGAATCCCATAGAGGGCTATGGTGAAAAGTAAATATCTTCAGTTAAAAACCTGAAAGAAGCTTTCTGAGAAACTGCTTTGTGTTCTGTTAATTCATCTCAAAGAGCTACTGCTTTCCCCTCAAGAAGTCTTTCGCTAAGACTGTTCTTGTGGAATTTGCAAAGTGATATTTGGAAGCCCATAGAGGGCTACGGACAAAAAGGACATGTCCTTAGATAAAAACTGGAAAGAAACTTTCTGAGAAACTGCTTTGTGTTCTGTTAAATCATCTCACAGAATTACAGCTTTCCCCTCGAGAAGCCTTTCGCTAAGACTGTTCTTGTGTAATTCGCAAAGTGATATTTGGATGCCCATAGAGCGCTATGGTGAAAAAGGAATATCTTCAGTTAGAAACTGTATAGAAGCTTTCTGAGAAACTGCTTTGTGTTCTGTTAAATCATCTCACAGAATTACAGCTTTCCCCTCGAGAAGCCTTTCGCTAAGACTGTTCTTGTGGAATTTGCAAAGTGATATTTGGATGCCCATAGAGCGCTATGGTGAAAAAGGAAATGTCCTCAGATGAAAACTAGAAAGAAGCTTCTTGAGAAACTGCTTTGTGTCCCGTAAATTCATCTCAGAGAGTTACAGCTTTGCCCTCCAGAAACCGTTCACTAAGACGGTTCTTGTGGAATTTTCATAGTGATATTTGGAAACCCATAGGGGGCTATGGTGAAAAAGGAAATATCTTCAATTATAAACTGGAAAGAAGTTTTCTGAGAAACTGCTTTGTGTTCTGTTAATTCATCTAACAGAGTAACAGTTTTCCCCTCAAGAAATCGATCACTAAGTCTGCTCTCGTGGAGTTTGCAAAGTGATATTTGAAGCCCATAGACGGCGATTGTGAAAAGGAAATATCTTCAGATAAAAACTGGAAAGAAACTTTCTGAGAAACTGCTTTGGGTTCTGTTAATTCATCTCACAGACTTCCAGCTTTCCCCTCAAGAAGCCTTTCGCTAAGATTGTTCTTGTGGAATTTGCAAAGTGATATTTGGAAGCGCATAGAGGGCTATGGTGAAAAAGGAAATATCCTAAGATAAAAACTGAAAAGAAGCTTTCTGAGAAACTGCTTTGTGATCTGTTAATTCATCTCACAGCGTGGCAGCTTTACCCTCAAGAATCCCTTCACTAATACTGTTCTTGAGGAATTTGCAAAGTGATATTTGGAAGCCCATAGTGGGCTATGGTGAAAAAGGAAATATCCTAAGATAAAAACTTAAAAGAAGCATTCTGAGAAACTGCTTTGTTTTCTGTTAATTCATCTCACAGAGTTACAGCTTTTCCCTCAAGAAGGCTTTCGCTAAGACTGTTCTTGTGGAATTTGCAAAGTGACATTTGGAAGCCCATAGAGGGCTATGGGGAAAAAGGAAATATCTTCAGTTAAAGACTAGAAAGAAGCTTTCTGAGAAACTGCTTTGTGGTCTGTTAATTCATCTCACAGAGTTACAGCTTTCCCCTCAGGAAGCCTTTCGCTAAGACTGTTCTTGTGGAATTTTCAAAGTGATATTTGGAAACCGATAGATGGCTATGGTGAAAAAGGATATTTCTTCAGTTAAAAACTAGAAAGAAGCTTTCTGAGAAACTGCTTTGTGGTCTGTTAATTCATCTCACAGAGTTACAGCTTTCCCCTCAGGAAGCCTTTCGCTAAGACTGTTCTTGTGGAATTTTCAAAGTGATATTTGGAAACCGATAGATGGCTATGGTGAAAAAAGGATATTTCTTCAGTTAAAAACGGAAAATAGGCTTTCAGAGAAACTGGTTTGTGATATGTGACTTCCACTCACTGAGTTACAGCTTTACCCTCAAGAAGCCTTTCGCTAAGACTGTTCTTGTGGAATTTTCAAAGTGATATTTGGAATCCCAAAGAGGGTTATGGTGAAAAGGAAATATCTTCAATTATAAACTGGAAAGAAGCTTTCTGAGAAACTGTTTTATGGTCTGTTAATTCATCTCACAGAGTTACAGCTTTCCTTAAATAAGCCTTTCGCTGAGACTGTTCTTCTGCTATTTGCAAAGTGATATTTGAAGCCCATAGAGGCTATGGTGAAAAGGAAATATCTTCCGTTAAAAACTGGAAAGAAACTTTCTGAGAAACTTCTTTGTGTTCTGTGAATTCATCTCACAGAGTTACAGCTTTCCCTCAAGAAGCCTTTCGCTAAGACTGTTCTTGTGGAATTTGCAAAGTGATATTTGGAAGCCCATAGAGGGCTATGGTGAAAAGGAAATATCTTCAGTTGAAAACTGGAAAGAAGCTTTCTGAGAAACTGTTTTATGGTCTGTTAATTCATCTCACAGAGTTACAGCTCTCTCCTCAGGAAGTCTTTCGTTAAGACTGTTTTTGTGGAATTTGCAAAGTGATATTTGAAAGCCCATAGAGGGCTATGATTAAAAAGGAAATATCCTAACATAAAAACTGATAAGAAGCTTTGTGAGAAACTGCTTTGTGTTCTGTTAATTCACCTCACTGAGTTACAGCTTTGCCCTAAAGAAATCGTTCACTAAGACTCTTCTTGTGGAATATGCAAAGTGATATTTGCAACCCCTTAGAGGGCTACGGTGAAAAAGGAAATATCTTCAGTTAAAAACTGGAAAGAAGCTTTCTGTGAAACTGCTTTGTGTTCTGTTAATTCATCTCACAGAGTTACAGCTTTCCTCTAAAGAGACCATTCACAAAGACTGTTCTTGTGGAATTTGCAAAGTGTGATTTGGAAGCCCATTGAGGGCTATGGTGAAAAAGGAAATATCTTATGATAAAACCTGAAAAGAAGCTTTCTGAGAAATTGCTTTGTGTTCTCTGAATTCATCTCACAGATTTACAGCTTTCCCCTAATGAAGCCGTTTACTAAGACAGTTCTTGTGGAATTTGAAATGTGATACTTGGAAGCCCATAGAGGGCTATGGTGAAAAAGGAACTATCCTAATATAAAAACTGAATAGAAGCATTCTGAGAAACGTCTTTATGTTCTTTTTATTCATCTACCGAGTTACAGCTTTCCCCTCAAGAAGCCGTTCAAGAAGACTGTTCTTGGAGAATTTGCAAAGTGATATTTGGAATCCCAAAGAGGGTTATGGTGAAAAAGGAAATATCCTAAGATAAAAACTAAAAAGAAGCTTTCTGAGAAACTGCTTTGTGTTCTGTTAATTCATCTCACAGAGTTACAGCTTTCCCCTCAAGAATCCATTCACTAATACTGTTCTTGAGGAATTTGCAAAGTGATATTTGGAAGCCCATAGTGAGCTACGGTTAAAAAGGAAATATCTTCAGTAAAAAACTGTAAAGAAACTTTCTGAAAAACTGCTTGTGTTCTGTTAATTCATCTCACAGAGTTACAGCTTTACCCTCAAGAAGCCTTTCCTAAGACCGTTCTTGTGGAATTTACAAAGTGATATTTGGAAGCCAGAGAGGTCTAAGCTGAAAAAGGAACTGTCCTCAGATAAAAACTTAAAAGAAGCTTTCTGAGAAACTACTTTGGGTTCTGTTAATTCATCTCACTGGGTTAAAGCTCTCCCCTCAAGAAGCCTTTCGCTTAGACTGTTCTTGTGGAATTTTCAAAGTGATATTTCGAAGCACATAGAGGGCTATGGTGAAAAAGGAAATGTCCTCAGATAGAAATTGGAAAGAAGCTTTCTGAGAAATTGCTTTGTGTTCTGTTAATTCATCCCACAGAGTTACAGCTTTCCCCTCAAGAAGTCGTTCACTAAGAGTGTTCTTGTGGAATATGCAAAGTGATATTTAAAAGCCAGTAGAGGGCTATGGTGAAAAAGGAAATATGTCTCAGTTAAAAACTGGAAAGAAGCTTTGTGAGAAACTGCTTTGTGTTCTGTTAATTCATCACACACAGTTACAGCTTTCCCCTCAAGAAGCCTTTCGCTAAGACTGTTCTTGTGGAATTTGCAAAGTGATATTTGGAAGCCCTTACAGAGCTAAGGTGAAAAAGGAAATATCGTCTGTTGAAAACTGGAAAGAAGATTTCTGAGAAACTGCTTTGTGTTCTGTTAATTCACCTCACAGAGTTACAGCTTTCCCTTCAAAAATCCTTTCGCTAAGACTGTTCTTGTGGAATTTGCAAAGTGATATTTGGAAGTCCTTAGAGGGCTAAGGTGAAAAAGGAAATATCTTCAGTTAAAAAAATGGAAAGAAGCTTTCTGAGAAACTGCTTTGTGTTCTGATAATTCATCTCATAGAGTTACAGCTTTCACCTCAAGAAGTCTTTCGCTAAGACTGTTCTTGTGGAATTTGCAAAGTGATATTTGGAAGCGCATTGTGGGCTATGGTGAAAAGGAAACATTCTAACTTAAAACTAGAAAGAAGCTTTTGAGAAACTGCTTTGTGTTCTGTTAATTCATCTCACAGAGTTACAGCTTTCCCTCAAGAAGCCTTTCGCTAAGACTGTTCTTGTGGAATTTGCAAAGTGATATTTGGAAGCCCATAGAGAGCTAAGGAGAAAAAGGATATATCTTCCGATAAAAACTGAAAAGAACCTTTCTGAGAAACTTCTTTGTGATATGTGACTTCCACTCACTGAGTTACAGCTTTCCCTCAAGAAGCCTTCGCTAAGACTGTTCTTGTGGAATTTGCAAAGTGATATTTGGAAGTCCTTAGAGGGCTATGGTGAAAAGGAAATATCTTCCGTTAAAAACTGGAAAGAAGCTTTCTGAGAAACTTCTTTGTGATCTGTGAATTCATCTCACAGAGTTACAGCTTTCCTCTCAAGAAGTTTTTCGCTAACTCTTTTCTTGGGGAAATTGCAAAGTGATATTTGGAAGCCCATAGAGAGCTTTGGTGAAAAATTGAATATCCTAAGATAAAAACTGAAAAGAAGCTTTCTGAGAAACTGCTTTGTGTTCTGTTAATTCATCACACAGAGTTACAACTCTCCCCTCAAGAAGTCGTTCACTAAGACTGTTCTTGTGGAATTTGCAAAGTGATATTTGGAAGCCCATAGAGGGCTACGGTGGAAAAGGAAATGTCCTCAGATAAAAACTGGAAAGAAGCTTTCTGAGAAACTGCTTTGTGTTCTGTTAATTCATCTCACAGAGTTACAGCTTTCCCCTCAAGAAGCCGTTCCCTAAGCCTGTTCTTGTGTAATTTGCAACGAGATATTTGGAAGCCCACAGAGGGCTATGGTGAAAAAGGAAATATCTTCAGCTAAAAACTGGAAAGCAGCTTTCTGAGAAACTGTTTTGTGTTCTGTTAATGCATCTCACAAAGTTACAGCTTTCGCCTCAAGAATCCTTTAGCTAAGACTGTTCTTGTGGAATTTGCAAAGTGATATTTGGAAGCCCATAGAAGTCTACGATGAAAAAGGAAATATCTTCAATTAAAAACTGCAAAGAAGCTTTCTGAGAAACTGGTTTGTGTTCTGATAATTCATCTCATAGAGTTACAGCTTTCCCTCAAGAAGCCTTTCGCTAAGACTGTTCTTGTGTAATTTTCAAAGTGATATTTTAAGCACAAATAGGGCTATGGTGAAAAAGGAAATATCTTCCATTAAAAAGTGGAAAGAAGCTTTCTGGGAAACTGCATTGTGTTCTGTTAATTCATCTCAAAGAGTTACAGCATTCCCCCAAGAAGTCTTTCGCTAAGACTGTTCTTGTGAATTTGCAAAGTGATAATTGGAAGCCCATAGAGGGCTATGGTGAAAAAGGAAATAACTGCCGTTAAAAACTGAAACGAAGATTTCTGAGAAACTGCCTTGTGTTCTGTTAATTCATCTCACAGAGTTACAGCTTTCCCGTCAGGAAGCCTTACCCTAAGACTGTTCTTGTGGAATTTGGAAACTGATATTTAGAAGCCTACAGTGGTCTACGGTGAAAAAGGAAATAGCCTAAGATAAAAACTGAAAATAAGCTTTCTGAGAAACTGCTTTGTGTTCTGTTAATTCATCTCACAGAGCTATAGCTTTCCCCTCAAGAAGCCTTTCGCTAAGACTGTTCTTGTGGAATTTAGAACGTGATATTTAGAAGCCCATAGAGGGCTATGGTGAAAAAGGAAATATCCTGCGTTAAAAACTGGAAAGAAGCTTTCTGAGAAACTGCTTTTTGTTCTGTTAATTCATCTCACAGAGTTACAGCCTTCCTCTCAAAAAGCTTTTCGCTAAGACTGTTCTTGTGGGATTTGCAAAGTGATATTTGGAAGCCCAGAGAGGGCTATGGTGAAAAAGGAAATATCTTCCGTTAAAAACTGGAAAGAAGCTTTCTGAGAAACTGCTTTGTGTTCTGTTAATTCATCTCACATACTTACAGCTTTTTCCTCAAGAAGCCTTTCGCTAAGACTGCTCTTGTGGAATTTGCAAAGTGATATTTGGAAGCCATAGAGGGCTTTGGTGAAAAAGGAAATATCTTCCGTTAAAAACTGGAAAGAAGCTTTCTGAGAAACTGCTTTGTGTTCTGTTAATTCATCTCACAGAGTTACAGCTTTCCCTCAAGAAGCCTTTAACTAAGACTGTTCTTGTGGAATTTGCAAAGTGATATTTAGAAGCCCATATAGGGCTATGGTTAAAAAGGAAATATCTTCAATTGAAAACTGGAAAGAAGCTTTCTGAGAAACTGCTTTGTGTTCTGTTAATTCATCTCACAGAGTTACAGCTTTCCCCTCAAGAAGTCTTTCGCTAGGACTGTTCTTGTGTCATTTGTAAAGTGGTATTTAGAAGACCATAGAGGGCAATGGTGAATAAGGAAATATCTTCCGTTATAAAATGGAAAGAAGCTTTCTGAGAAAGTGCTTTGTGTCCTGTTTATTCATCTCACAGAGTTACAGCTTTCTCCTCAAGAAGCTTTTCGCTAAGACTGTTCTTGTGGAATTTGCAAAGTGATATTTGGAAGCTCATAGAGGGCTATGGTAAAAAATGAAATAACTTCAGTTAAAAACTGGAAAGAAGCTTTCTGAGAAACTGCTTTGTGTACTATTAATTTATCTCACAGAGTTACAGCTTTCCCCTCAAGAATCCTTTCGCTAAGACTGTTCTTGTGGAATTTGGAAAGTGATATTTAGAAACCTTAGAGGGCTATGGTGAAAAAGGAAATATCTTCCATTAAAAATCGGAAAGAAGCTTTCTGAGAAACTGCTTTGTGTTCTGTTAATTCATCTCACAGTGTTACAGCTTTCCCCTCAAGAAGCCGTTCACTGAGACCGTTCTTCTGGAATTTGCAAAGTGATATTTTGAAGAACATAGAGGGCTATGGTGAAAAGGAAATATCCTAAGATAAAAACTGAAAGAAGCTTTCTGAGAAACTGCATTGTGTTCTGTTAATTCATCTCACAGAGTTACAGCTTTCCCTCAAGAAGTCGATCACTAAGACTGTTCTTGTGGAATTTGCAAAGTGATATTTGGAAGTTCATAGAGGGCTATGGGGAAAAGCAAATATCTTCCGTTAAAAACTGGATAGAAGCTTTCTGAGAAACTGCTTTGTGTTCTGTTAATTCATCTCACAGAGTTACAGCTTTCCCCTTAAGAAGCCTTTCCCTAAAGCTGTTCTTGTGGAATTTGGAAAGTGATATTTAGAAGCCCATAGAGGTCTACGGTGAAAAAGGAAATAGCCTGAGATAAAAACTGAAAATAAGCTTTCGGAGAAACTGCTTTGTGTTCTGTTAATTCATCTCACAGAGTTACAGCTTTCCCCTCAAGAAATCTTTCGCTAAGACTGTTCTTGTCTCATTTGGAAAGTGGTAATTAGAAGGCCATAGAGGGCTATGGTGAATAAGGAAATATCTTCCGTTATAAACTGGAAAGAAGCTTTCTGAGAAACTGCTTTGCGTTCTGTTAATTCATTTCACAAAGTTACAGCTTTCCCCTCAAGAAGCCTTTCCCTAAGACTGTTCTTGTGGAATTTGCAAAGTGATATTTGGAAGCCCATAGAGGGCTACGGTGAAAAAGGAAATATCTTCAGTTAAAAACTGGAAAGGAGCTTTCTGAGAAAGTGCTTTGTGTCCTGTTAATTCATCTCACACAGTTACAGCTTTCTCCTCAAGAAGCCTTTCGTTAAGACTCTTCTTGTGGAATTTGCAAAGTGATATTTGGAAGCCCATAGAGGTCTATGGTGAAAAAGGAAATATCCTAACATAAAAACTGAAAAGAAGCTTTCTGAGAAACTGCTTTGCGTTCTGTTAATTCATTTCACAGAGTTACAGCTTTCCCCTCAGGAAGCCTTTCGCTAAGACTGTTCTTGTGGAATTTGCAAAGTGATATTTGGAAGCCCATAGAGGGCTACGGTGAAAAAGGAAATATCTTCAGTTAAAAACTGGAAAGGAGCTTTCTGAGAAACTGCTTTGTGTTCTGTTAATTCATCTAACAGAGTTACAGCTTTCCCCTCAAGAAGACCTTTACTACGTCTGTTCTTGTGGAATTTGCAAAGTGATATTTGGAAGCCCATATAGGGCTATGGTGAAAAAGGAAATATCTTCAGTTCAAAACTGGAAAGAAGCTTTCTGAGAAACTGCTTTGTGTTCTGTTAATTCATCTCACAGAGTTAAAGCTTTCCCCTCAAGAAGTCTTTCGCTAGGACTGTTCTTGTGTCATTTCGAAAGTGGTATTTAGAAGGCCATAGATGGCTATGGTGAATAAGGAAATACTTTCCGTTATAAACTGGAAAGAAGCTTTCTGAGAAAGTGTTTTGTGTGCTGTTAATTCATCTCACAGAGTTTCAGCTTTCTCTTCAAGAAGCCTTTCGCTAAGACTGTTCTTGTGGAATTTGCAAATTGATTTTAGAAGCCCATAGAGGGTTATGGCAAAAAGCAAATATTCTAAGATAAAAACCGAAAAGAAGCTTTCTGAGAAACTGCATTATGTTCTCTTAATTCATCTCACAGAATTATAGCTTTCCCCTCAAGAAGCCGTTCACTAAGATTGTTCCTGTGGAATTTTCAAGGTGATATTTGGAAGCCCATAGAGGGCTATGATGAAAAAGGAAATATCTTCCGTTAAAAACTGGAAAGAATATTTTTTAGAAACTGCTTTGTGTTCTGTTAATTCATCTCACTGATTTACAGCTTTCCCCTCAAGATGAATTTCGCTAAGACTGTTCTTGTGGAATTAGCAAAGTGATATTTGGAAGCCCATAGAGGGCTACGGTGAAAATGGAAATATCCTAAGACAAAAACCGAGAAGAAGCTTTCTGAGAAACTGCTTTGTGTTCTGGTAATTCATCTCACAGGTTACACCTTTCTCCTCAAGAAGCCTTTCGCTAAGACTGTTCTTGTGGAATTTGAAAAGTGATATTTCGAAGCCCATGGGGGCTATGGTGAAAAAGGAAATATCTTTCGTTAAAAACTGGAAACAAGATTTCTGAGAAACTGCTTTGTGTTCTGTTAATTCATCTCACAGGGTTACAGCTTTCACCTCAAGAAGCCGTTCACTAAGACTGTTCTTGTGAAATTTGAAAAGTGATATTTTGAAGCCCATAGAGGGCTATGGTGAAAAAGGAAATATCTTCCGTTAAAAACCAGAGGCAGATAAGGCCACAAAATGGGGAAAAAGCGGGGCAGAAAAGCTGGAATTTGAAAAAATAAGAGCGCATCTCCTCTGGCAAAGGAGCGCAGCTCATCGCCAGCAACGGATCAAAGCTGGACGGAGAATGACTTTGATGAGATGATAGAAGAAGGCTTCAGTCCATCAAACTTCTCAGAGCTAAAGGAGGAATTACGTACCCAGCGCAAAGAAACTAAAAGTCTTGAAAAAAAGTGGAAGAATTGATGTCTAGAAAAATTAATGCAGAGAAGGTCATAAATGAAATGAAAGAGATGAAAACCATGACACGAGAAATACGTGACAAATGCACAAGCTTCAGTAACCGACTCGATCAACTGGAAAAGAGTATCAGCGATTAAGGATCAAATGAACGAAATGAAGCGAGAAGAGGAATCAAAAGAAAAAAGAAGAAAAAGAAATGAACAAAGCCTGCAAGAAGTATGGGATTATGTAAAAGACCAAATCTACGTCTGATTGGGGTGCCTGAAAGTAAGGGGGAAAATGGAACCAAGCTGGAAAACACTCTTCAGTATATCATCCAGGAGAACTTCCCCAACCTAGTAGGGCAGGCCAACATTCAAATCCAGGAAATACAGAGAACACCACAAAGATACTCCTCGAGAAGAGCAACTCCAAGACACATAATTGCCAGATTCACCAAAGTTGAAATGAAGAAAAAAATCTTAAGGGCAGCCAGAGAGAAAGGTCGGGTTACCCACAAAGGGAAGCCCATCAGACTAACAGTAGATCTCTCGCCAGAAACTCTACAAGCCAGAAGAGAGTGGGGGCCAATGTTCAACATTCTTAAAGAAAAGAATTTTCAACCCAGAATTTCATATCCAGCCAAACTAAGTTTCATAAGTGAAGGAGAAATAAAATCCTTTACAAATAAGCAAATGCTTAGAGATTTTGTCACCACTAGGCCTGCCTTACAAGAGACCCTGAAGGAAGCACTAAACATGGAAAGGAACAACTGGTACCAGCCATTGCAAAAACATGCCAAAATGTAAAGACCATCAAGGCTAGGAAGAAACTGCATCAACTAACGAGCAAAATAACCAGTTAATATCATAATGGTAGGATCAAGTTCACACATAACAATATTAACCTTAAATGTAAATGGACTAAATGCTCCAATTAAAAGACACAGACTGGCAAACTGGATAAAGAGTCAAGACCCATCAGTCTGCTGTATTCAGGAGACCCATCTCACACACAGAGACATACATAGGCTCAAAATAAAGGGATGGAGGAAGATTTACCAAGCAAATGGAGAACAAAAAAAAGCAGGGGTTGCAATACTAGTCTCTGATAAAACAGACTTTAAACCATCAAAGAACAAAAGAGACCAAGAAGGCCATTACATAATAGTAAAGGGATCAATTCAACAGGAAGAGCTAACTATCCTAAATATATATGCACCCAATACAGGAGCACCCAGATTCATAAAGCAAGTCCTTAGAGCCTTACAAAGAGACTTAGACTCCCATACAATAATAATGGGAGACTTCAACACTCCACTGTCAACATTAGACAGATCAACGAGACAGAACATTAACAAGGATATCCAGGAATTGAACTCATCTCTGCAGCAAGCAGAACTAATAGACATCTATAGAACTCTCCACCCCAAATCAACAGAATATACATTCTTCTCAGCACCACATCGCACTTATTCCAAAATTGACCACATAGTTGGAAGTAAAGCACTCCTCAGTAAATGTACAAGAACAGAAATTGTAACAAACTGTCTCTCAGACCACACTGCAATCAAACTAGAACTCAGGACTAAGAAACTCAATCAAAACCGCTCAACTACATGGAAACTGAACAACCTGCTCCTGAATGACTACTGGGTACATGACAAAATGAAGGCAGAAATAAAGATGTTCTTTGAAACCAATGAGAACAAAGATACAACATACCAGAATCTCTGGGACACATTTAAAGCAGTGTGTAGAGGGAAATTTATAGCACTAAATGCCCACAAGAGAAAGCAGGAAAGATCTAAAATTGACACTCTAACATCACAATTAAAGGAACTAGAGAAGCAAGAGCAAACTCATTCAAAAGCTAGCAGAAGGCAAGAAATAACTAAGATCAGAGCAGAACTGAAGGAGATAGAGACACAAAAATCCCTCCAAAAACTCAATGAATCCAGGAGTTGGTTTCTTGAAAAGATCAACAAAATTGACAGACCGCTAGCAAGACTAATAAAGAAGAAAAGGGAGAAAAATCAAATAGACGCAATAAAAAATGACAAAGGGATATCACCACCGACCCCACAGAAATACAAACTACCATCAGAGAATACTATAAACACCTCTACGCAAATAAACTAGAAAATCTAGAAGAAATGGATAATTTCCTGGACACTTACACTCTTCCAAGACTAAACCAGGAAGAAGTTGAATCCCTGAATAGACCAATAGCAGGCTCTGAAATTGAGGCAATAATTAATAGCCTACCAATGAAAAAAAGTCCAGGACCAGATGGATTCACAGCTGAATTCTACCAGAGGTACAAGGAAGAGCTGGTACCATTCCTTCTGAAACTATTGCAATCAATAGAAAAACAGGGAATCCTCCCTAACTCATCTTATGAGGCCAACATCATCCTGATATCAAAGCCTGGCAGAGACACAACAAAAAAAGAGAATTTTAGACCAATATCCCTGATGAACATCGATGCAAAAATCCTCAATAAAATACTGGCAAACCGTATTCAACAGCACATCAAAAAGCTTATCCACCATGATCAAGTGGGCGTCATCCCTGGGATGCAAGGCTGGTTCAACATTTGCAAATCAATAAACATAATCCAGCATATAAACAGAACCAAAGACAAGAACCACATGATTATCTCAATCGATGCAGAAAAGGCTTTTGACAAAATTCAACAGCCCTTCATGCTAAAAACGCTCAATAAATTCGGTATTGATGGAACGTACCTCAAAATCATAAGAGCTGTTTATGACAAACCCACAGCCAATATCATACTGAATGGGCAAAACCTGGAAAAATTCCCTTTGAAAACTGGCACAAGACAGGGATGCCCTCTCTCACCACTCCTATTCAACATAGTGTTGGAAGTTCTGGCTAGGGCAATCAGGCAAGAGAAAGAAATCAAGGGGATTCAGTTAGGAAAAGAAGAAGTCAAATTGTCCCTCTTTGCAGATGACATGATTGTATATTTAGAATATCCCATTGTCTCAGCCCGAAATCTCCTTAAGCTGATAAGCAACTTCAGCAAAATCTCAGGATACAAAATTAATGTGCAAAAATCCCAAGCATTCGTATGCACCCGTAACAGACAAACAGAGAGCCAAATCAGGAATGAACTTCCATTCACAATTGCTTCAAAGAGAATAAAACACCTAGGAATCCAACTTACAAGGGATGTAAAGGACCTCTTCAAGGAGAACTACAAACCACTGCTCAATGAAATAAAAGAGGACACAAACAAATGGAAGAACCTACCATGCTCATTGATAGGAAGAATCAATATTGTGAAAATGGCCATACTGCCCAAGGTTATTTATAGATTCAATGCCATCCCCATCAAGCTACCAATGAGTTTCTTCACAGAATTGGAAAAAACTGCTTTAAAGTTCATATGGAACCAAAAAAGAGCCCGCATTTCCAAGACAATCCTATGTCAAGAGAACAAAGCTGGAGGCATCACGCTACCTGACTTCAAACTATACTACAAGGCTACAGTCACCAAAACAGCATGGTACTGGTACCAAAACAGAGATATAGACCAATGGAACAGAACAGAGTCCTCAGAAACAATACCACACATCTACAGCCATCTGATCTTTGACAAACCTGAGAGAAACAAGAAATGGGGAAAGGATTCCCTATTTAATAAATCGGACACCAATGATACTGAACCTATGAATATACGGACTATGGGGGCCTTATCTTTAACTCTTATATGTTACCCCCACTGTTCTTAAATCCAGGAGATCTTCGGCTTCTAGAAGTCGACAACCGAGTAGTCCTCCCAATTGAAGCCCCTGTGCGCATAATAATTACATCTCAAGATGTCCTGCACTCATGAACTATCCCCACACTAGGACTAAAAACAGATGCCGTACCCGGACGCTTAAATCAAACTACGTTTACTGCGACACGACCAGGCGTCTACTATGGACAATGCTCAGAAATCTGTGGCGCTAACCATAGCTTTATGCCTATTGTCGCAGAACTAATCCCACTAAAAATTTTCGAAATAGGACCTGTACTTGCCCTATAAATACCCCCTTTCTCTCCCCCTTTTTTACAGATACACTGCATAGCTACCCTAGCGTTAACCTTTTAAGTTAAAGATTGAAGGATATACCCTCTGCAGTGAAATGCCTCAACTAGACACATCCACATGATTTACTACCATTATAGCAACACTCTTTACACTATATATCATAATACAATTAAAACTGCTAAATACAAATTACTATCAAAGCCCCCCACAAAAAAACTCTAACAAGCAAACCCTCAATAATCCCTGACAACTAAAATGAACGAAAATTTATTCACCTCATTCACAATCCCGATAATTCTAAATCAACCTGCCACTATCCCCATTATCCTATTCCCTATATTACTAATTCCAACCTCCAAGCATCTCATTAACAACCGACTAATCACTATTCAACATAACTTAATCCAACTTACCCTGAAGCAAATAATAATTACTCATAATACTAAAGGACAGACCTGATCTCTAATACTAATATCTCTAATTACCTTTATCACCATGACTAATCTCCTAGGGCTTCTACCTCACTCATTCACACCCACTACTCAACTATCTACAAACCTAGCCATGGCAATCCCCTATGAGCAGGCACAGTAATCACAGGTCTTCGCTTTAAAACTAAAAATTCTCTAGCCCACCTTCTACCACAAGGCACACCAACACCACTTATCCCTGTGCTGGTAATGATCGAAACCACTAGCCTACTCATTCAACCAGTAGCCCTGGCTGTACGCTTAACTGCTAACATTACAGCTGGCCACCTATTAATACACCTGATTGGAAGCGCTGTATTAGCACTACTAACTACCAGCCCCTTCATTGCCCTACTAACCTCTATACTCCTAATACTACTAACCATCCTAGAAATCACAGTCGCTCTAATCCAAGCCTACGTCTTTACACTTCTAATTAGCCTCTACCTACACAACAATACCTAATGGCCCACCAATCCCATGCTTATCACATAGTCAAACCCAGCCCCTGACCACTAACAGGAGCCCTATCAGCCCTCCTAGTAACATCCGGCCTAGCTATATGATTTCACTTTTACTTTTCCACCCTACTGGTACTAGGCCTACTAACCACAACACTAACCCTACACCAATGATGACGAGATGTTGTACGAGAAAGTACCTATCAAGGACACCATACAATACCCGTCCAAAAAAACCTTCGATATGGAATAGTTCTATTTATTATCTCAGAAATCTTCTTTTTTACTGGATTCTTCTGGGCATTCTATCACTCAAGCCTTGCTCCAACCCCTCGCCTAGGAGGCCACTGACCCCCAACAGGTATTATCCCCTTAAATCCCCTAGAAGTCCCTCTACTAAATACCTCTGTATTGTTGGCATCAGGAATCACAATTACCTGAGCCCACCACAGCCTTATAAACAATAACCGAAAACAAATAATTCAGGCCCTACTTATTACAATTTTACTGGGCACTTATTTCACTCTACTACAAGCTTCAGAATACTTTGAAGCACCTTTTACCATTTCCGACGGCATTTATGGTTCAACATTCTTTATCGCCACAGGCTTCCACGGACTTCACGTTACCATTGGATCTGTCTTCCTCTCTGTCTGTCTCACTCGCCAATTATTATACCACTTCACATCAAGCCACCACTTCGGCTTTGAAGCCGCCACCTGGTATTGACACTTCGTAGATGTTGTCTGATTACTCCTCTATATCTCCATCTACTGATGAGGGCCTACTCCTTTAGTATAACTAGTACAATTGACTTCCAATCAATCAGCTTTGATAGTACTCAAAAAGGAGTAATAAATCTAGTACTAGCACTAACAACTAACACCCTTTTAACCCTACTACTAATAACTATCATATTCTGATTACCCCAACTTAACTCCTATGCAGAAAAAACAAACCCCTATGAATGTGGCTTTGACCCACTAAACCCTGCTCGCATTCCATTTTCAATAAAATTTTTCCTAGTTGCCATTACTTTTTTACTATTCGACTTAGAAGTCGCCCTACTATTATCTCTACCATGAGCTCTCCAAACAACAAATCTTCCAACAATAATTAGCTCATCTACCATACTCATCGTTATCCTAACCCTCAGCTTAGCCTATGAATGAACCCAAAAAGGACTAGACTGAGTTGAATTGGTAAGTAGTTTAAATAAAACAAATGATTTCGACTCATTAAATTATGACAATCATACTAGCCAAATGTCACCTATCTTCATAAACATTATACTAGCATTCACTATCTCACTTTTAGGTATGCTAATTTACCGCTCGCACTTAATAGCCTCCCTCCTCTGTCTAGAAGGGATAATGATATCACTCTTCATTATAACTGCCCTTATAGCCTCAAATACACACTCCTCCCTAGCTAATATAATACCCATCATCCTATTGGTACTCGCTGCCTGCGAGACAGCAGTAGGCCTTGCCTTACTAATCTCAATCTCCAACACATATGGTCTGGACCATATTCACAATCTAAGCCTACTTCAATGTTAAAATAATCATCCCAACGGCTATACTACTGCCAATAACATGACTCTCTAAAAATAGCATAATCTGAATTAACTTAACCACACACAGCCTAGCCATTAGTCTCATCCCACTATTGTTCTTCAACCAGATCAACAGCAATCTCCTTAACCACTCAACCTATCTAGCCTCCGACCCACTAACAACACCCCTTCTGACACTAACTGCCTGACTTCTACCTCTCATAACAATAGCCAGCCAATATCATATACGCAACGAACTTCCCTCACAAAAAGCTCTATCTTTCTATAATAATTTTCTCCAAATTATCTTAATTATAACATTCATAGCTACAGAACTAATCTTATTCTATATCTTATTTGAAACCACTCTTATCCCTACTCTAATTATTATTACCAAATGAGGCAATCAAGCAGAACGTCTTAACGCAAGCACATACTTCCTATTTTATACTATAACTGGCTCCCTGCCCTTACTCATTATATTAACCTATACTTATAATAATGCAGGGTCATTAAACGTTATACTACTAACACTCACAAATCAGAAACTAACAACCACTTGGTCTCACAACTTTACTTGACTAGCATGCACAGTAGCTTTTATAGTAAAAATGCCCCTATACGGACTACACCTATGACTCCCCAAAGCCCATGTTGAGGCCCCTATCGCAGGCTCAATAGTTCTTGCCGCAGTACTTCTAAAACTAGGTGGTTACGGCATAATACGACTTACCTCTATTCTCAACCCCCTGACAGAACATATAGCCTACCCCTTCCTCATACTATCCCTATGAGGCATAATCATAACAAGCTCAATCTGTCTCCGACAAACAGACCTAAAATCACTCATTGCATACTCCTCCGTAAGCCACATATCCCTAGTAGTTATAGCCTCCCTCATTCAAACCCCCTGAAGCTTCTCCGGCGCAACTATTCTCATAATCGCCCACGGACTCACCTCCTCTATGCTATTCTGCCTAGCCAATTCCAACTATGAACGCACCCACAGCCGCATTATAATACTCTCCGAGGTCTTCAGACCCTACTTCCACTAATGGCCTTTTGATGATTTGCAGCAAATCTTACCAATCTAGCCCTACCCCCACTATCAACCTAGTAGCAGAGCTCCTTGTAATTACAGCTTCATTTTCTTGATCTTATATCACTATCATACTAATAGGACTCAACATACTAATCACAGCCCTCTATTCCTTTACATATTTATCACAATACAACGAGGGAAATTCACACACCACATAACTAACATAAAACCCCCATTCACACGAGAAAACACACTAATATTCCTCCACCTTGCCCCAATTATTCTTCTATCCCTTAACCCTAACATCATCCTAGGATTTACCTCTTGTAGGTATAGTTTAATCAAAACACCAGATTGTGAATCTGACTATAGAGGCTAGTTACTTCTTATTTACCGAGAAAACTCACAAGGATTGCTAACCCATGTTCCCATAATTAAAACTATGGTTTTCTCAACTTTTAAAGGATAATAGCTATCCATTGGCCTTAGGAGCCAAAAACATTGGTGCAACTCCAAATAAAAGTAACAACTATGTACACCTCCATTATAATAACAACCCTCGTCTCTCTAATTCTTCCAATCATCGCCACCCTTACTAACCCTAATAAAAAACAGTCATATCCAAACTATGTAAAAACAACTATAATATATGCCTTCATCACCAGCCTTATCCCAATAACTCTTTACCTCTTTCTAAATCAAGAGGTAACTATTTGAAGTTGGCATTGAACAACAACTCAAACACTAAATCTGACATTAAGCTTTAAACTGGACTACTTTTCTGCAATATTTACTCCAATCGCACTATTTGTTACCTGGTCCATCATAGAATTCTCACTATGATACATAAACCCAGATCCTAACATTAACCAATTCTTCAAATATCTCCTCATCTTTCTTATCGCAATACTAATCTTAACCACTGCTAACAATCTTTTTCAGCTCCTCATCGGCTGAGAAGGTGTGGGAATTATATCTTTCTTACTAATTAACTGATGGTACTCCCGAACAGACGCTAACACAGCAGCCATCCAAGCAATCCTATATAACCGTATCGGCGATATTGGCCTCATCCTAGCCATGGCATGATTCCTTCTATTCCATAACTCATGAGATATACAACAAATATTAATTCTAAACTCCAACTCAAACCCCCTTCCACTAATAGGCCTCCTTCTGGCAGCAATAGGAAAATCGGCCCAACTCGGTCTTCACCCTTGACTACCCTCCGCTATAGAAGGACCAACCCCAGTTTCAGCCCTACTCCACTCCAGCACCATAGTTGTTGCAGGAGTATATTTACTTATCCGTTTCCACCCTCTAATAGAAAATAATGCACTAATCCAAAACCTTACACTATGCCTAGGAGCCATCACAACCATATTCATAGCCATTTGTGCTCTCACACAAAACGATATCAAAAAAATTGTAGCCTTCTCTACCTCAAGCCAACTAGGCCTAATAATAGTTACCATCGGCATCAATCAGCCATATTTAGCATTCCTACATATCTGTACTCACGCCTTCTTTAAAGCCATACTTTTTATATGCACCGGATCCATCATCCACAACTTAAATAACGAACAAGACATTCGAAAAATAGGGGGTTTATCTAAAACAATACCCCTCACGTCAACTTCCCTACTTATTGGCAACCTAGCACTTACAGGAATACCATTCCTCACAGGCTTCTACTCCAAAGATCTTATTATCGAAGCCACAAATATGTCGTATACCAACGCCTGAGCCCTATCTATCACTCTCATTGCCACCTCTCTAACAAGCGCCTACAGTACTCGAATAATTCTCCTCACCATTACAGGACCACCCCGCTTTCCAACTCTAGTGAACATTAACGAAAACAACCCCACCCTACTAAACCCAATCAAACGCCTAATAGTAGCCAGCATTATCACAGGATTCCTTATTACTAACAATATTCCCCCAACCTCCCTGCCTCAACCGACAATGCCCTACTACCTAAAACTCTCAGCCCTATGCGCAACTATTCTCGGCTTTCTAATAGCCCTTGATCTCACCCTCATAACCAACAAACTAAAAATAAACAACCCATCACAAATATTTAAGTTTTCCAACATATCAGGATACTTTCCTACTATAATCCATCGTATAATCCCATACCAAAGCTTGCTTATAAGTCAAAACTTAGCCTTCCTTCTACTAGACTCAATATGGTTAGAAAAAATTATACCCAAGATAACTACACATATGCACATCACCACCTCTAAAACCATAACTACTCAAAAAGGCATAATTAAACTCTACTCTCTTTCCTTTCTCATCCCTTCATCCTAGCCCTACTTCTAATAATATAACCTATTACCCCGAGTAATCTCAATCACAATATATACCCCACAAATAATGTCCAACCAGCAACCACCACTAACCAACGTCCATAATCGTACAAAGCACCAGCACCAATAGAATCCCCTCGAACCAACCCTAACCCCTCTTCCTCAAAAATCACTCAACTCCCTATATTACTAAAATTAATCACCACCCCATCAGAACTTAAAACCCATAAAATCACCCCTACTTCCATTATTAAACCCACTAAAAGACCCCCCAAAACTTCAAATCCTGAGCCTCATGTCTCAGGATGCTCCTCAATAGCCATCGCCGTAGTATAACCAAAAACAACCATCATACCCCCAAATAAATTAAAACAATATCAAACCCATATAAGTCCCTCCAAAACCTAAAACAACTATACAACCAATTACACCACTAACCACCAACGCTAAACCTCCATAGATAGGAGAAGGCTTAGAAGAAAACCCTGCAAACCCTATAACTAACAATACACTTAATGCAAATAAAACATACGTCATTGCTTCTGCATGGACTCTAACCATAACCAATGATATGAAAAACCATCGTTGTACTTCAACTACAAAACACAAATGACTCCAATACGCAAATCCAACTCAATCATAAAAATAATCAATCACTCCCTCATTGACCTACCCACCCCATCCAATATCTCCATATGATGAAATTTCGGCTCACTCCTTGCATTCTGCCTAATCCTGCAAATCATTACAGGTTTATCCTTGGCAATGCACTACTCACCAGACACTTCCTCCGCCTTCTCCTCAATCGCACATATTACCCGAGACGTAAACTACGGATGAATCATTCACTACCTCCACGCTAATGGTGCCTCCATATTCTTCATCTGCCTCTTTCTACATGTAGGCCGAGGTCTTTACTATGGCTCATTTCTCCTCCTAAAACCTGAAACACTGGCATTATACTTCTACTCATAACTATAATAACAGCCTTTATGGGCTACGTACTCCCATGAGGACAAATATCATTCTGAGGGGCAACAGTAATCACAAACCTACTGTCAGCAATCCCCTATATTGGAACTGACCTCGTCCAATGAATCTGAGGCGGATACTCTATTGGTAATCCTACTCTTTCGCGATTTTTCACCCTGCACTTCATTCTACCCTTCATTATCACCGCCTCCACAATCGTACACCTACTATTTCTACACGAAACAGGATCAAACAACCCCTGTGGAATTTCCTCAGATTCAGACAAAATCACTTTTCACCCCTACTACACAACCAAAGACATTCTAGGTCTAATCTTCCTCCTTTTTATCCTAACATTACTAATATTATTCCCACCAGATCTCCTAAACGACCCTGATAACTTCACCCCAGCTAATCCACTAAATACTCCCCCACATATTAAACCAGAATGATACTTCCTATTTGCATACGCAATTCTACGATCCATCCCCAATAAACTAGGAGGCGTACTGGCACTCTTCCTATCTATTCTCATCTTAGCAATCATCCCCATACTTCACAAATCCAAACAACAAAGCATAATATTCCGCCCACTTAGCCAATTCCTGTTCTGACTTCTAGCCATAACTCTATTAACTCTTACCTGAGTCGGAAGTCAACCAGTAAGCCAACCCTTCATCACCATTGGCCAAATTGCATCCACAATATATTTTGCCACAATCCTAATTCTAATACCACTAGCCTCCTTAATCGAAAACAAGCTACTCAAATGAACCTGTCCTTGTAGTATAAACTAATACACCAGCCTTGTAAACTGAAAATGGAACTTATAACCCCCTAGGACAACTCAGAAAGAAAGCACTCAACTTCACCACCAACACCCAAAACTGGCATTCTAGTTTAAACTACTTTCTGCACTTCATACTATACAAGCCCTACAACATAGCTTAAGTATTATCCATACAACCATTACTATGTAATTCGTGCATTACTGCTAGCCAACACGCATAATATATAGTACTACCTATGTTTAACTGTACATAATACATACTACTGTACAATCCACATTAAACCCTTGAAATACATGCTTACAAGCAAGAACCCTCATATACAAACTAACTGTAATACATAATAAGCTCCTTCAAAATTCACTAGTCCCCCTCGAACAGCCAACCGAACAAGTACCTGTCAACCGTACATAACACATTATATCGTTCATCGGACATAGCACATATCTATTAAAACCTTCCTTCACACCACGGATGACCCCCCCCACTTAGGAATCCCTTACTCACCATCCTCCGTGAAATCAATATCCCGCTCAAGAGTGCTACTCTCCTCGCTCCGGGCCCATAACTTGTGGGGGTAGCTAGAGATGAACTGTATCCGGCATCTGGTTCTTACCTCAGGGCCATAGAAACCAACATCGCCCACACGTTCCCCTTAAATAAGACATCTCGATGGATCACGGGTCTATCACCCTATTAACCAGTCACGGGAGCTCTCCATGCATTTGGTATCTTTTATCTCTGGTCTGCATTCAACACCATTGCAAAATGCTGACTCCCACCACATCCCGTCCTGAAGGCGCCTGCCTTTGATTCCTGGTCCATGCCATTATTAATCGCACCTACGTTCAATATCCTAGCTCCGCATACCTCTGTAACAAGGTGTTATTTAATTCATGCTTGTAAGACATACAACAATTAACCCACAACATATACAAAAACAAAAAATAATCCCATCAAACCCCCATCTCTAACCTTCTTTCCTTTGCCAAACCCCAAAACAAAGTCCTAATCACCTGGCCAGAGCTTGCATTTTTATCTTTTAGGTGTGCACACCTTAACTGCCCACCTTCCCAATTAATACCCACTTACCCCCTAAATCCCCCATCTCTGACCTTCTTTCCTTTGCCAAACCCCAAAAACAAAATCCTAATCACCAGGCCAGAGCTTGCATTTTTATCTTTTAGGTGTGCACACCTTAACTGCCCACCTTCCCAATTAATACCCACTTACCCCCTAAATCCCCCCATCTCTGACCTTCTTTCCTTTGCCAAACCCCAAAAACAAAATCCTAATCACCAGGCCAGAGCTTGCATTTTTATCTTTTAGGTGTGCACACCTTAACTGCCCACCTTCCCAATTAATACCCACTTACCCCCTAAATCCCCCATCTCTGACCTTCTTTCCTTTGCCAAACCCCAAAAACAAAATCCTAATCACCAGGCCAGAGCTTGCATTTTTATCTTTTAGGTGTGCACACCTTAACTGCCCACCTTCCCAATTAATACCCACTTACCCCCTAAATCCCCCCATCTCTGACCTTCTTTCCTTTGCCAAACCCCAAAAACAAAATCCTAATCACCAGGCCAGAGCTTGCATTTTTATCTTTTAGGTGTGCACACCTTAACTGCCCACCTTCCCAATTAATACCCACTTACCCCCTAAATCCCCCATCTCTGACCTTCTTTCCTTTGCCAAACCCCAAAACAAAGTCCTAATCACCTGGCCAGAGCTTGCATTTTTATCTTTTAGGTGTGCACACCTTAACTGCCCACCTTCCCAATTAATACCCACTTACCCCCTAAATCCCCCATCTCTGACCTTCTTTCCTTTGCCAAACCCCAAAACAAAGTCCTAATCACCTGGCCAGAGCTTGCATTTTTATCTTTTAGGTGTGCACACCTTAACTGCCCACCTTCCCAATTAATACCCACTTACCCCCTAAATCCCCCCATCTCTGACCTTCTTTCCTTTGCCAAACCCCAAAAACAAAATCCTAATCACCAGGCCAGAGCTTGCATTTTTATCTTTTAGGTGTGCACACCTTAACTGCCCACCTTCCCAATTAATACCCACTTACCCCCTAAATCCCCCATCTCTGACCTTCTTTCCTTTGCCAAACCCCAAAAACAAAATCCTAATCACCAGGCCAGAGCTTGCATTTTTATCTTTTAGGTGTGCATACCTTAGCTGCCCACCTTCCCAATTAATACCCACTTACCCCTAAATCCCCCATCTCTGACCTTCTTTCCTTTGCCAAACCCCAAAACAAAGTCCTAATCACCTGGCCAGAGCTTGCATTTTTATCTTTTAGGTGTGCATACCTTAGCTGCCCACCTTCCCAATTAATACCCACTTACCCCTAAATCCCCCATCTCTGACCTTCTTTCCTTTGCCAAACCCCAAAACAAAGTCCTAATCACCTGGCCAGAGCTTGCATTTTTATCTTTTAGGTGTGCACACCTTAACTGCCCACCTTCCCAATTAATACCCACTTACCCCTAAATCCCCCATCTCTGACCTTCTTTCCTTTGCCAAACCCCAAAACAAAGTCCTAATCACCTGGCCAGAGCTTGCATTTTTATCTTTTAGGTGTGCACACCTTAACTGCCCACCTTCCCAATTAATACCCACTTACCCCTAAATCCCCCATCTCTGACCTTCTTTCCTTTGCCAAACCCCAAAACAAAGTCCTAATCACCTGGCCAGAGCTTGCATTTTTATCTTTTAGGTGTGCACACCTTAACTGCCCACCTTCCCAATTAATACCCACTTACCCCTAAATCCCCCATCTCTGACCTTCTTTCCTTTGCCAAACCCCAAAAACAAAATCCTAATCACCAGGCCAGAGCTTGCATTTTTATCTTTTAGGTGTGCACACCTTAACTGCCCACCTTCCCAATTAATACCCACTTACCCCTAAATCCCCCATCTCTGACCTTCTTTCCTTTGCCAAACCCCAAAACAAAGTCCTAATCACCTGGCCAGAGCTTGCATTTTTATCTTTTAGGTGTGCATACCTTAGCTGCCCACCTTCCCAATTAATACCCACTTACCCCTAAATCCCCCATCTCTGACCTTCTTTCCTTTGCCAAACCCCAAAACAAAGTCCTAATCACCTGGCCAGAGCTTGCATTTTTATCTTTTAGGTGTGCATACCTTAGCTGCCCACCTTCCCAATTAATACCCACTTACCCCTAAATCCCCCATCTCTGACCTTCTTTCCTTTGCCAAACCCCAAAACAAAGTCCTAATCACCTGGCCAGAGCTTGCATTTTTATCTTTTAGGTGTGCACACCTTAACTGCCCACCTTCCCAATTAATACCCACTTACCCCCTAAATCCCCCATCTCTGACCTTCTTTCCTTTGCCAAACCCCAAAACAAAGTCCTAATC
Organism: Erythrocebus patas; assembly: GCA_023783455.1. NCBI lineage: Eukaryota > Metazoa > Chordata > Mammalia > Primates > Cercopithecidae > Erythrocebus > Erythrocebus patas. The sequence continues at coordinate 36,164 of JAKFHT010000177.1, forward strand.
ACCTGTCCCATAGACAAATAGGTTTGACCCTGGCCTTTCTATTGACCCTTAGCAAGATTACACATGCAAGTATCCACACTCCAGTGAAGACGCCCTACGAATCACCATGACCAGGAGGAGCAAGTATCAAGCACGCACACGCAGCTCAAAACACTTTGCTCAGCCACACCCCACGGAAACAGCAGTGACAAATCTTTAGCAATAAACGAAAGTTTAACTAAGCTATGCTATATAAGGGTTGGTCAATCTCGTGCCAGCCACCGCGGCCATACGATTAACCCGAGCCAATAGAGACCGGCGTAAAGAGTGTTTTAGATCCAGTCTAATAAAGCTAAACCCCGTCTAAACTGTAAAACCCTAGCTAACATAAAATAAACTACGAAAGTGGCTTTAAAATTTCTGAACACACAATAGCTAAGATCCAAACTGGGATTAGATACCCCACTATGCTTAGCCTTAAACCACAGTAGTTAAAACAACAAAACTACTCGCCAGAATACTACAAGCAACAGCTTGAAACTCAAAGGACTTGGCGGTGCTTCATATCCCCCTAGAGGAGCCTGTTCCATAATCGATAAACCCCGATCCACCCCACCCTCTCTCGCTCAGCCTATATACCGCCATCTTCAGCGAACCCTGATAAAGGTCACAAAGTGAGCATAAATGCCCCTTTCGCAAAACGTTAGGTCAAGGTGTAGCTAATGAGATGGTAAAGGATGGGCTACATTTTCTACCTCAGAAAACCCTACGACAACTCTTATGAAACCTAAGAGTCCAAGGAGGATTTAGCAGTAAATTAAGAATAGAGTGCTTAATTGAACTAGGCCATAAAGCACGCACACACCGCCCGTCACTCCCTCAAATATACTTAAGGACCACCTTAACTAAACGCCCTGATATTTATATAGAGGATAAGTCGTAACATGGTAAGTATACCGGAAGGTGTACTTGGATGAATCAAGGTATAGCTTAACACTAAAGCATCTGGCCTACACCCAGAAAATCTCAACACCACTTGACTGCCTTGAGCCAATACTAGCTCTAAATACAACTAACACTAATATCAAATCAACATATACCTAAACCATTTACCTACATAAAGTATAGGTGATAGAAATTTTAATCTGGCGCCATAGACACAGTACCGTAAGGAAAGAACAAATCACTCAAGCACAAAATAGCAAGGACTAACTCCTATACCTTTTGCATAATGGATTAACTAGAAATATTTCGCAAAGAGAACTAAAGTCAAACCCCCCGAAATCAGACGAGCTACCCGAGAACAGCTAAAAGAGCACACCCGTCTATGTAGCAAAATAGTGGGAAGATTTACGGGTAGAGGCGACAAACCTACCGAGCCTGATGATAGCTGGTTATCCAAGATAGAATCTTAGTTCAACTTTGAGCTTACCTACAAAACTACATAATCCTACTGTAAACTCAATCGTTAGTCTAAAGAGGGACAGCCCTTTAGACACTAGGAAAAAACCTTATATAGAGAGTAAAAACAATAATTACCACAGTTGGCCCAAAAGCAGCCATCAGTTAAGAAAGCGTTCAAGCTCAACATTAATCACCTAAAAAATCCCAAACACACAACTGAACTCCTCATATCACATTGGATTAATCTATTACCAAATAGAAGCAATAATGTTAGTATAAGTAACATGAATATCTTCTCCACCGCATAAGCCTGCATCAGACCGAAAACTTCGCCGATATTTAACAGCCTAGTATTAACAAATACAAACAAGCTAGTACTACTTCCACTGTCAACCCAACACAGGCATGCCTCAAGGAAGGTTAAAAAAAGTAAAAGGAACTCGGCAAATTCAGACCCCGCCTGTTTACCAAAAACATCACCTCTAGCATTACTAGTATTAGAGGCACTGCCTGCCCAGTGACATACGTTTAACGGCCGCGGTACCCTGACCGTGCAAAGGTAGCATAATCACTTGTTCTTTAAATAGGGACTCGCATGAATGGCACCACGAGGGTTTAACTGTCTCTTACTTTCAACCAGTGAAATTGACCTGTCCGTGAAGAGACGGACATGGAATAATAAGACGAGAAGACCCTGTGGAGCTTCAATTTATCGGTACAATTAAAAACTATACAAACCCACAGGCTCTTAAATCCCAATACCTGTACCAAAAATTTTGGTTGGGGCGACCTCGGAGCATAGCTAAACCTCCGAACAATCCATGCTAAGACCACACAAGTCAAGACAACCCAGCACTTACAATTGACCCAATAGTTTGATCAACGGAACAAGTTACCCCAGGGATAACAGCGCAATTCTATTCTAGAGTCCATATCAACAATAGAGTTTACGACCTCGATGTTGGATCAGGACATCCTAATGGTGCAGCAGCTATCAAGGGTTTGTTTGTTCAACAATTAAAGTCCTACGTGATCTGAGTTCAGACCGGAGCAATCCAGGTCGGTTTCTATCTATTCCACATTTCTCCCTGTACGAAAGGACAAGAGAAATAGGGCCCACTTTACAACAGTGCCCCCGCTACATAAATGACCCTATCTTAATTTAATAAAACACCATATACTCAACCCAAGAGCAGGGTTTATTAAGATGGCAGAGCCCGGCAACTGCATAAAGTTTAAAACTTTAAAACCAGAGGTTCAACTCCTCTTCTTAATACCATGACCACAATAAACCTTCTACTCCTCATTATATCTACACTGATAGCTATAGCATTTCTCACACTCATTGAACGAAAACTACTAGGTTGTATACAACTACGCAAAGGGCCCAACATTGTAGGCCCTCATGGGTTAATACAACCCTTCGCTGACGCAGTAAAACTCTTCACCAAAGAACCCCTGAAACCCTCGACATCTGCTAATACTCTCTATACTATCGCACCCGCCCTAGCTTTCTCTATTGCTCTCCTCTTATGAACCCCCCTTCCCATGCCCAACCCCTTAATCAACTTCAGTCTGGGACTACTATTCATCCTAGCTACATCTAGCCTAATTGTCCACTCCATCCTATGGTCAGGATGGGCATCAAACTCAAACTACGCTCTAATTGGAGCCCTACGAGCCGTCGCCCAAGCAATCTCATACGAAGTTACCCTAGCCATTATCCTACTATCAATCTTACTAACAAGCGGCTCATTTAACCTTAGTACATTTATTACAACACAAGAACACATCTGACTCCTCTTACCATCATGACCCCTAGCTATAATATGATTCACCTCTACATTAGCAGAGACAAACCGAGCCCCCTTTGACCTTACAGAAGGCGAATCAGAACTAGTATCAGGGTTTAATATCGAATACGCCGCAGGCCCATTCGCCTTATTCTTTATAGCAGAATACATGAACATCATAATAATAAATGCCCTAACAACCACAATCTTCCTAGGCACATTCTATAATGCCCACTCCCCGGAACTATTCACAGCATGCTTTGTCACTAAAACACTTCTCCTAACCTCCCTATTTCTATGAACTCGAGCAACATACCCCCGGTTTCGCTATGACCAACTCATGCATCTACTATGAAAAAATTTCCTTCCACTCACACTAGCACTCCTCATATGAAACATCTCAACACCCACTACAATTGCCAGCATTCCCCCTCAAACCTAGAAATATGTCTGATAAAAGAATTACTTTGATAGAGTAAATGATAGAGGCCCAACCCTCTTATTTCTAAGATCGTAGGCATTGAACCTACCCCTAAGAATCCAAACTCCTCCGTGCTACCTAACACACCCGATCCTAAAGTAAGGTCAGCTAAATAAGCTATCGGGCCCATACCCCGAAAATGTTGGTCACACCCTTCCCGTACTAATTAACCCCCTAGCTCAACTTATTATTTACACCACAATAATCACAGGCACACTTACTACACTATTAAGCTCACACTGATTTCTCGCCTGAGCAGGTTTAGAAATAAACATGTTAGCCTTTATTCCAATTATAACCAAAAAAATAAACCCCCGCTCCACAGAAGCTGCTACCAAGTACTTTTTAATGCAATCTACCGCATCCATAATTCTTATCATAGCAATCATCCTTAACAACCTTCTACTAGGACACTGAACAATAACAAGCAATATCAATCATCCTCATCACTAATAATAACAATCGCTATTGCCATAAAACTAGGAATAGCCCCTTTCACTTCTGAGTCCCAGAAGCTACCCAAGGAACACCTCTAATTCCGGCCTACTTCTCCTTACATGACAAAACTAGCCCCTATCTCAATTATATATCAAATTCACCCATCAACCAACACCTATGCTCTCCTAACCCTCTCAACCTTATCCATTATAACAGGTAGTTGAGGAGGCCTAAACCAGACACAACTACGCAAGATCATAGGATACTCCTCAATCACTCACATGGGCTGAATAATAATAACACTGACATACAACCCAACTATCACAATCCTATATCTAACCACATACATTATCCTAACAACTACCATATTCCTAATCCTCAACCTAAACTCAAACACGACAATCCTCGCACTAACTCTTACCTGAAATAAATCAATCCAACTCATACCACTAATAGCATCCACCCTCATATCCCTAGGAGGCCTACCCCCACTAACCGGCTTCCTGCCCAAATGAATTACCATCCAAGAGCTCACAATAAACAATAGCCTTATCATTCCTTTCATCATAACCACCATAACCCTACTCAATCTATACTTCTACATACGCTTAATCTACACTACATCATTAACACTATTTCCCTTCCCCAACAACACAAAAATGGAGTGACAACTTGAAAACACTAAACTCACACTTCCTATCCCCACACTCACTATCATTTCCACCCTCTTACTACCCATCTTTCCCCTAACCTTAAATATTCCCTAGAAATTTAAGTTAAATTAGACCAAGGACCTTCAAAGCCCTTAGTAAGTAAATTACTTAATTTCTGACAAACATAAGGACTGCAGAAACTCACTCTGCATCAATTGAACGCAAACCAATTACTTTAATTAAGCTAAGCCCTTACTAGACCAATGGGACTCAAACCCATAAAAATTTAGTTAACAGCTAAACACCCTAATCAACTGGCTTTGATCCACTTCTCCCGCCGCAGGGAAAAAAGGCGGGAGAAGCCCCGGCAGAGACTTGATACTGCTCCTTTGAATTTGCAATTCAACATGCCAATCACCTCGGGCTGGCAAAAGAGGGTTAAACCTCTGTCTTCAGGTTTACAGCCCAATGCTTACTCAGCCATTTTACCCTTTTTCCACTCATGTTTATTAATCGTTGACTCTTTTCAACAAACCACAAAGACATCGGAACTCTGTACCTATTATTCGGCGCATGAGCTGGAATCATAGGTGCTGCCCTAAGCCTTCTTATTCGAGTTGAACTAGGCCAGCCTGGTAGTTTATTAGGCAATGACCATATCTATAACGTTATCGTAACGGCCCATGCATTCATTATAATTTTCTTCATAGTTATACCCATTATGATTGGAGGGTTTGGGAACTGACTAGTACCCCTAATAATTGGTGCTCCCGATATAGCGTTTCCTCGTCTAAATAATATAAGCTTCTGGCTTCTTCCCCCCTCCTTCTTGCTACTGATAGCATCTACCGTAGTGGAGGCTGGTGCTGGAACAGGTTGAACAGTATACCCCCCCTTAGCAGGAAATCTATCTCACCCAGGAGCCTCCGTAGACTTAGTTATCTTCTCCCTCCATCTAGCAGGAATTTCCTCTATTCTAGGGGCTATTAACTTCATCACCACCATCATTAATATGAAACCTCCGCTATATCCCAATATCAGACCCCTTGTTCGTCTGATCTATCCTAATTACAGCGACCCTACTACTCCTTTCTCTACCAGTTTTGGCCGCTGGCATCACTATATTACTAACAGACCGCAACCTTAACACTACTTTCTTTGACCCTACTGGAGGGGGAGACCCCATCCTATACCAACACCTGTTCTGATTTTTCGGCCACCCTGAAGTCTATATTCTTATTCTTCCCGGGTTTGGAATAATTTCTCACATTGTAGCCTATTACTCTGGAAAGAAAGAACCATTTGGGTACATAGGCATAGTCTGGGCCATAATATCAATTGGATTATTAGGATTTATTGTGTGAGCTCACCATATATTCACAGTTGGCATGGACGTGGACACACGAGCCTATTTCACATCTGCTACTATAATTATTGCAATCCCTACTGGAGTTAAAGTTTTCAGCTGACTTGCCACACTCCATGGAGGTAATATCAAATGATCTCCCGCAATACTCTGAGCCTTAGGCTTTATTTTTCTATTCACCGTAGGGGGTCTCACCGGCATTATCTTAGCAAACTCATCCCTAGATATTGTACTACACGATACATATTATGTTGTTGCTCATTTCCACTATGTTCTATCAATAGGAGCCGTTTTCGCCATCATAGGAGGCTTCATCCATTGATTCCCCCTATTTTCAGGTTACACATTAAATCAGACCTCTGCCAAAATCCACTTCATTACTATGTTTGTAGGCGTAAACCTAACCTTTTTCCCACAACACTTTCTCGGCCTATCTGGAATACCTCGACGCTATTCTGATTACCCCGATGCCTAAAAAGTCCAGGACCAGATGGATTCACAGCTGAATTCTACCAGAGGTACAAGGAAGAGCTGGTACCATTCCTTCTGAAACTATTGCAATCAATAGAAAAACAGGGAATCCTCCCTAACTCATCTTATGAGGCCAACATCATCCTGATATCAAAGCCTGGCAGAGACACAACAAAAAAAGAGAATTTTAGACCAATATCCCTGATGAACATCGATGCAAAAATCCTCAATAAAATACTGGCAAACCGTATTCAACAGCACATCAAAAAGCTTATCCACCATGATCAAGTGGGCGTCATCCCTGGGATGCAAGGCTGGTTCAACATTTGCAAATCAATAAACATAATCCAGCATATAAACAGAACCAAAGACAAGAACCACATGATTATCTCAATCGATGCAGAAAAGGCTTTTGACAAAATTCAACAGCCCTTCATGCTAAAAACGCTCAATAAATTCGGTATTGATGGAACGTACCTCAAAATCATAAGAGCTGTTTATGACAAACCCACAGCCAATATCATACTGAATGGGCAAAACCTGGAAAAATTCCTTTGAAAACTGGCACAAGACAGGGATGCCTCTCTCACCACTCCTATTCAACATAGTGTTGGAAGTTCTGGCTAGGGCAATCAGGCAAGAGAAAGAAATCAAGGGGATTCAGTTAGGAAAAGAAGAAGTCAAATTGTCCCTCTTTGCAGATGACATGATTGTATATTTAGAATATCCCATTGTCTCAGCCCGAAATCTCCTTAAGCTGATAAGCAACTTCAGCAAAATCTCAGGATACAAAATTAATGTGCAAAAATCCCAAGCATTCGTATGCACCCGTAACAGACAAACAGAGAGCCAAATCAGGAATGAACTTCCATTCACAATTGCTTCAAAGAGAATAAAACACCTAGGAATCCAACTTACAAGGGATGTAAAGGACCTCTTCAAGGAGAACTACAAACCACTGCTCAATGAAATAAAAGAGGACACAAACAAATGGAAGAACCTACCATGCTCATTGATAGGAAGAATCAATATTGTGAAAATGGCCATACTGCCCAAGGTTATTTATAGATTCAATGCCATCCCCATCAAGCTACCAATGAGTTTCTTCACAGAATTGGAAAAAACTGCTTTAAAGTTCATATGGAACCAAAAAAGAGCCCGCATTTCCAAGACAATCCTATGTCAAGAGAACAAAGCTGGAGGCATCACGCTACCTGACTTCAAACTATACTACAAGGCTACAGTCACCAAAACAGCATGGTACTGGTACCAAAACAGAGATATAGACCAATGGAACAGAACAGAGTCCTCAGAAACAATACCACACATCTACAGCCATCTGATCTTTGACAAACCTGAGAGAAACAAGAAATGGGGAAAGGATTCCCTATTTAATAAATGGTGCTGGGAAAATTGGCTAGCCATAAGCAGAAAGCTGAAACTGGATCCTTTCCTTACTCCTTATACGAAAATTAATTCAAGATGGATTAGAGACTTAAACGTTAGACCTAAGACCATAAAAACCCTAGAGGAAAACCTAGGTAGTACCATTCAGGACATAGGCATGGGCAAAGACTTCATGTCTAAAACACCAAAAGCAACAGCAGCAAAAGCCAAAATTGACAAATGGGATCTCATTAAACTAAAGAGCTTCTGCACAGCAAAAGAAACTACCATCAGAGTGAACAGGCAACCTACAGAATGGGAGAAAATTTTTGCAATCTACTCATCTGACAAAGGCTAATATCCAGAACTTACAAAGACCTCAAACAAATTTACAAGAAAAAAACAAACAACCCCATCAAAAAGTGGGCAAAGGATATGAACAGACATTTCTCAAAAGAAGACATTCATACAGCCAACAGACACATGAAAAAATGCTCATCATCACTGGCCATCAGAGAAATGCAAATCAAAACCACACTGAGATACCATCTCACACCAGTTAGAATGGCGATCATTAAAAAGTCAGGAAACAACATGTGCTGGAGAGGATGTGGAGAAATAGGAACACTTTTACACTGTTGGTGGGATTGTAAACTAGTTCAATCATTATGGAAAACAGTATGGCGATTCCTCAAGGATCTAGAACTAGACGTACCATATGACCCAGCCATCCCATTACTGGGTATATACCCAAAGGATTATAAATCATGCTGCTATAAAGACACATGCACATGTATGTTAATGCAGCACTATTCACAATAGCAAACACTTGGAATCAACCCAAATGTCCATCAGTGACAGACTGGATTAAGAAAATGTGGCACATATACACCATGGAATACTATGCAGCCATAAAAAAGGATGAGTTTGTGTCCTTTGTAGGGACATGGATGCAGCTGGAAACCATCATTCTTAGCAAACTATCACAAGAACAGAAAACCAAACACCACATGTTTTCACTTATAGGTGGGAACTGAACAATGAGATCACTTGGACTCGGGAAGGGGAACATCACACACCGGGGCCTATCATAGGGAGGGGGGAGGGGGGAGGGATTGCACTGGGAGTTATACCTGATGTAAATGACGAGTTGATGGGTGCTGACGAGTTGATGGGTGCAGCACAGCAACAGGGCACAAGTGTACATATGTAACAAACCTGCACGTTATGCACATGTACCCTAGAACTTAATATATATATATATATATATATATATATATATATATATATATATATATATATATATATATATAAAGCAACCAACCACATCCCTCCTTCCCACTAGAGGCTTCCAGGCTGAAACAGGTTGATACAGGGAGAGGAGGAGAAGATATGCAACTAAGTCACATTTTGAGATCTGTTTAATAATAATTCTAATTTAATGTTCTCAGTTATTTGTGAGATCTAAAAATCAAAACAATTGAACTCATGGAGATAGAGAGTAGTAGCATGGTTACCAGAGGCTGGGAAGGGTAGTGGGGGTTTGAGGCAAAGCTGGAGACGGTTAATGGGTATAAAAAAACAGAAAGAATAAATAAGATCTAGTATTTGATAGCACAACAAGGCGACTATAGTCAGTAATAATTTAACTGTGCATTTTAAAATAACTAAAAGAGTCTAATTGGATTGCTTGTAACACAAAGGATAAATGCTTGAGAGAATGGATACCCCATTTTACATGATGTGATTATTATTCATTGTATGCCTGAATCAGAACATCTCATGCACCCCATAAATACATACATCTACTATATACCCACAAAATTGAAATAAATAATTTTAAAAATAAAAAATTAAAAATAATCTTCCACTTATTTTTTAGGAAAAGCACATAACTAAATTGTTACAAAAGGATTGACCAAACAATCCTTTGAACAGTTTGAGTCAGCAGTTGTGGCAGGAATGCGGTTGGGGGAAATGGGGAGAAGTGAGTGAAGATAAAAGGAATTGGACAAGTGTTGATGTTGGTGAAATGAATGATGAGTAACTAGAGGTAATCCACTATTGTATGCATTTGGAATTTATCATAAAAATATTTTTGAAAGAACATATTCACTACTGAAAATTCAAACAAGGGGAATAAATTAAAGACCACTTATCATCCTATAATTTCAAACATTAAAAGATTTATTATTTTATGAGAAAATTATAGCATTATTATATAAATATGGTATATTAATTTTTAAATAGCATTATACCTGAGCATTTTGCTAAGTTATTGTAATGTATCAAATATATATTTTACTTATTTTTATAAAAGTGAGACATAAAGTAAGCCTAAAGAGATATACTAGAATAATAAGTACTAGAAATATAAAATAATTCTATATAAAATGATTAAATATAAATATGAAAAGAATTATAATTTAATTGCACCAGGAAAAATCATACTTGATTTAAAAAACCTTGTAAAGTAAAATAGAATTCAAAAAGCTTTAATTGTATTTGTATTTGACACTGTTATACTTAGTTTTTTAGCATGATATAATTATGAAAAATATTTAAAGCAATGTTATTACCTGTGGAAGACATCCGAGTTCTGGAGACATTGGCGGCGAATCTGTATAGGTTTGCAGCACCCTCCATTCTTGATTCCTCAGAAGGAATTCCACTAAGGGGCATAAGGCAGAAAGTGAGACAGAGGTAATTCTCAGAGCAGGAGTGAAGGTTTATTAAAAGGCTTTAAAACAGAAAGGAAAAGAAGGGAAGTACAACCTGGAAGAGGGCCAAGTGGGAGACTTGAGAAGCCAAGGGCACAGCTTGACTTCTTGACTTGGGGTTTTATACATTGGCATACTTCCGGGATCTTGCCTTACTTCTCCTCACTCCTGAGATCCCATTGGGAAGTTGCTGATCAGTTTCAGGTGTTTTCTATTAGAAGCCTGCCTTTCCTTGACACCAGGTATGACCAATTACTACTTTAGAGAAACAGTTAACAACCCCTTGACCATCACCTGAGGGTCTCCCAACACATTTCGTGTGGAAGAGGGGAGACCTCTCCTGCCCTGCTCAAACTTGACTAGCTTTCTACTGCAAAAATATTTCTTGAATATTCTTTATGTACTAAGTAATAAGAATTCTGATATTTCGTGAGTGATTGTTACACAAAATTATATAAATAAAAAGAAATTAAGCATGTAATATTAAAAAAAAAAGTGGAAGGAAGCTTTCTGAGAAACTGCTTTGTGTTCTGTTAATTCATCTCAGAGAGTTACAGCTTTCCTCAAGAAGCCTTCGCTAAGACTGTTCTTGTGAATTTGCAAAGTGATATTTGGAAGCCCATAGAGGCTATGGTGAAAAGGAAATATCCTAAGATAAAAACTGAAAGAAGCTTTCTGAGAAACTGCTTTGTGTTCTGTTAATTCATCTCAGAGAGTTACAGCTTTCCTCAAGAAGCCTTCGCTAAGACTGTTCTTGTGAATTTGCAAAGAATTATAATTTAATTGCACCAGGAAAAATCATACTTGATTTAAAAACCTTGTAAAGTAAAATAGAATTCAAAAAGCTTTAATTGTATTTGTATTTGACACTGTTATACTTAGTTTTTTAGCATGATATAATTATGAAAAATATTTAAAGCAATGTTATTACCTGTGGAAGACATCCGAGTTCTGGAGACATTGGCGGCGAATCTGTATAGGTTTGCAGCACCCTCCATTCTTGATTCCTCAGAAGGAATTCCACTAAGGGGCATAAGGCAGAAAGTGAGACAGAGGTAATTCTCAGAGCAGGAGTGAAGGTTTATTAAAAGGCTTTAAAACAGAAAGGAAAAGAAGGGAAGTACAACCTGGAAGAGGGCCAAGTGGGAGACTTGAGAAGCCAAGGGCACAGCTTGACTTCTTGACTTGGGGTTTTATACATTGGCATACTTCCGGGATCTTGCCTTACTTCTCCTCACTCCTGAGATCCCATTGGGAAGTTGCTGATCAGTTTCAGGTGTTTTCTATTAGAAGCCTGCCTTTCCTTGACACCAGGTATGACCAATTACTACTTTAGAGAAACAGTTAACAACCCCTTGACCATCACCTGAGGGTCTCCCAACACATTTCGTGTGGAAGAGGGGAGACCTCTCCTGCCCTGCTCAAACTTGACTAGCTTTCTACTGCAAAAATATTTCTTGAATATTCTTTATGTACTAAGTAATAAGAATTCTGATATTTCGTGAGTGATTGTTACACAAAATTATATAAATAAAAAGAAATTAAGCATGTAATATTAAAAAAAAAAGTGGAAGGAAGCTTTCTGAGAAACTGCTTTGTGTTCTGTTAATTCATCTCAGAGAGTTACAGCTTTCCCCTCAAGAAGCCTTTCGCTAAGACTGTTCTTGTGGAATTTGCAAAGTGATATTTGGAAGCCCGTAGAAGACTATGGTCAAAAAGGAAATATCTTCAGTTAACTACTTGAAAGAAGCTTTCTGAGAAACTGCTTTGTGTTCTATTAATTCATCTCACAGAGTTACAGCTTTCTCCACAAGAAGCCTTTCGCTAAGACAGTTCTTGTGGAATATGCAAAGTGATATATGGAAGCCGATAGAGGGCTATGGTAAAAAAGGAAATATCTTCTGTTATAAACTGGAAAGAAGCTTTCTGAGAAACTGCTTTGTGTTCTGTTAATTCGTCTCACAGAGTTACAGCTTTCCCCTCAAGAAGCCGTTCCCTGAGACCGTTCTTCAATAATTTGCAAAGTGATATTTGGAAGCCCTTAGAAGGCTATGTGAAAAAGGAAATATCCTAAGATAAAAACTGAAAAGAAGATTTCTGAGAAACTACTTTTGTTCTGTTAATTCATCTCAAAGATTTACAGCTTTCCCCTCAAGAAGAATTTCGCTAAGACTGTTGTTTTGGAATTTGCAAAGTGATATTTGGAAGCCCTTAGAGGGCTATGGTGAAAACTGAAATATCTTCAGTAAAAAACTGGAAAGAAGCTTTCTGAGAAACTGCTTTGTGTTCTTTTAATTCATCTCACAGAGTTACAGCTTTCCCCTGAAAAAGCCTTTCGCTAACTTTGTTCTTGTGGAATTTACAAAGTGATATTTGGAACCCCATATAGGTCTATGGTGAAAAAGAAATTGTCCTAAGATAAAAACTGAAAAGAAGCTTTCTGAGAAACTTCTTTGTGTTCTGTTAGTTCATCTCACACAGTTGCAGCTTTCCCGTCAAGAAGCCGTTCACTGAGACTGTTCTTGTGGAATTTGCAAAGTGATATTGGAAGCCGATAGAGGGTTATGGCGAAAAGGGAAATATCTTAAGATAAAAACCGAAAAGAAGCTTTCTAAGAAACTGAATTGTGTTCTTTTAATTCATCTCACAGAGTTATAGCTTTCCCCTCAAGAAGTCATTCACTAAGACTGTTCCTGTGGAGTTTGCAAGGTGATATTTGGAAGCCCTTCGAGGGCTATTTAGAAAAAGGAAATATCTTCCGTTAAAAACTGGAAAGAATCTTTCTGAGAAACTGCTTGATGCTCTGTTAATTCATCTCACAGAGTTACAACTTTCCCCTCAAGAAGCCGTTCACTAAAGTTGTTTCTGTGGAATTTGCAAGGTGATGCTTGGAAGCCCTTAGTGGGTTATGATGAAAAAGGAAATATCTTCCGTTAAAAAGTGGAAAGAAGCTTTCTCAGAAACTGCTTTGTGTTCTGTTAAATCATCTTACAGAGTTACAGTTTTCCCCTCATGAAGCCTTTCGCTAAGACTGTTCTGGTGGAATTTTCAAAGTGGTATTTGGAAGCCCATAGGGGCTACGGTGAAAAACGAAATATCTTCGGTTACAAACTGGAAAGAAGCTTTCTGAGAAACTGTTTTGTGTTCTCTTAAATCATCTTACAGAGTTACAGTTTTCCCCTCATAAAGCCTTTCGCTAAGACTTTTCTTGTGGGATTTGCAAAGTGATATTTGGACGTCCACAGAAGGCTATGGTGAAAAAGGAAATATCTTCCGTTAAAAACTGGAAAGAAACATTCTGAGAGACTGCTTTGTTTTCCGTTAATTGATCACACAGTGTTACAGCTTTCCCCTCAAGAAGCCTTTCTCAAAGACTGTTCTTGTAGAATTTGCAGTGATATTTTGAAGCTAGTAGAGGGCTATGGTGAAAAAGGAAATATCTTCCTTTAAAAACTGCAAGGAAGCTTTCTGAGAAACTCCTTTGCGTTCTGTTAATTCATCTCACAGAGTTACAGCTTTCCCCTGGAAAATCCTTTCGCTAAGACTGGTCTTGTGAAATTTGCAAAGAAATATTTAGAAGCCCTTAGAGGGCTATGAAAAAAGGAAATATCCTAAGATAAAAACTGAAAAGAAGCTTTCTGAGAAACTGCTTTGTGTTCTGTTAATTCATCTCACAGAGTTACAGCTTTCCACTCAAGAAGCCTTTCGCTAAGACTGTTCTTGTGGAATTTGCTAAGTGATATTTGGAAGCCCGTAGAGGGCAATGGTGAAAAAGGAAATATGCTAAGATAAAAACTGAAAAGAAGCTTTCTGAGAAACTGCTTTGCGTTATGTTAATTGATATCACAGAGTTACAGCTTTCCCCTCAAGAAGCCTTCCGCTAAGGCTGTTCTTGTGGAATTTGCAAAGTGATATTTGGAAGCCTATAGAGGGCTATGGTGAGAAAGGAAATACCTACAGTTTAAAACTGGAAAGAAGCTTTCTGAGAAACTGCGTTGTGTTCTGTTAATTCATCTCACAGAGTTACAGCGTTCTCCTCAAGAAGCCTTTCGCTAAGTCTGTTCTTGTGGAATTTGCAAAGTGATATTTGGAAGCCCAATGAGGGCTATGGTGAAAAAGGAAATGTCCTAAGATAAAAACTGAAAAGAAGCTTTCTGAGAAACTGCTTTGTGTTCTGTTAATTCAACTCACACAGTTACAGATTTCCCGACAAGAAGCCATTCACTGAGACTGTTCTTGTGCAATTTGCAAAGTGATATTGCAAACCGATAGAGGGTTATGGCAAAAAGGGAAATATCCTAAGATAAAAACCGAAAAGAAGCTTTCTGAGAAACTGCATTGTTTTCTCCTAATTCATCACACAGAGTTATAGCTTTCCCCTTAAGAAGTCATTCACTAAGACTGTTCCTGTGGAATTTGCAAGGTGATATTTCGAAGCTCTTAGAGGGCTATTTTGAAAAAGGAAATATCTTCCGTTAAAAACTGGAAAAAATCTTTCTGAGAAACTGCTTGATGCACTGTTAATTCATCTCACAGAGCTATAGCTTTCCCCTCAAGAAGCCGTTCACTAAGACTGTTCCTGTGGAATTTTCGAAGTGATATATGGAAGCCCATAGAGGGCTATGGTGAAAAAGGAAATATCCTAGGATAAAAACTGAAAAGAAGCTTTCTGAGAAACAGCTTTGTGTTCTGTTAATTCAACTCACAGAGTTAAAGGTTTCCCCTCAAGAAGCCTTTCGCTAAGACTGTTCTTGTGGAATTTTCAAAGTGTTATTTAGAAGCCCATCGAGGGCTATGGTGAAAATGGAAATATCCTATGATAAAAACCGAAAAGAAGCTTTCTGAAAAACTGCTTTGTGATCTGTTAATTCATCTTACAGAGTTACAGCTTTCCCCTCAAGAAACCTTTCACGGAGACTGTTCTTGTTGAATTTGCAAAGTGATATTTGGAAGCCCATAGAGGGCTATGGTGAAAAAGGAAACATCTTCAGATAAAAACCGGAAAGAAGCTTTCTGAGAAACTGCTTTGTGTTCTGTTAATCCATCTCACAGAGTTACAGCGTTCTCCTCAAGAAGCCTTTCACTAAGATTGTTCTTGTGGAATTTGGTAAGTGATATTTGGAAGCCCGTAGATGGCTATGGTCAAAAAGGAAATATCTTCAGTTAACTACTTGAAAGAAGCTTTCTGAGAAACTGCTTTGTGTTCTATTAATTCATCTCACAGAGTTACAGCGTTCTCCTCAAGAAGCCTTTCACTAAGATTGTTCTTGTGGAATTTGGTAAGTGATATTTGGAAGCCCGTAGATGGCTATGGTCAAAAAGGAAATATCTTCAGTTAACTACTTGAAAGAAGCTTTCTGAGAAACTGCTTTGTGTTCTATTAATTCATCTCACAGAGTTACAGCTTTGTCCTCAAGAAGCCTTTCGCTAAGACTGTTCTTGTGGAATTTGCAAAGTGATATTTGGAAGCCCTTAGAGGGCTGTGGTGAAAAAGGAAATATCCTAAGATAAAAACTGAAAAGAAGCTTTCTGAGAAACTGCTTTGCTTTGTAAATTCATCTCACAGAGTTACAGCTTTCCCCTCAAGAAGCCGTTCACTGAGACCGTTCTTCTGGAATTTGCAAAGTGATATTTGGAAGCCGATAGAGGGCTATGGTAAAAAATTAAATATCTTCTGTTAAAAACTGGAAAGAAGCTTTCTGAGAAACTGCTTTGTGTTCTGTTAATTCATCTCACAGTGTTACAGCTTTCCCCTCAAGAAGCCGTTCACTGAGACCGTTCTTCTGGAATTTGCAAAGTGATATTGGAAACCCCCAGAGGTTTATGGCGAAAAAGGAAATGTCCTAAGATAAAAACCGAAAAGAAGCTTTCTGAGATACTGCATTGTGTTCTGTTAATTCAACTCACAGAGTTAAAGGTTTCCCCTCAAGAAGCCTTTCACTAAGACTGTTCTTGTGGAATTGACAAGGTGATATTTGGAAGCCCATAGAGGGTTATGGTGAAAAAGGAAATATATTCCGTTAAAAACATGAAAGAATCGTTCTGAGAAACTGCTTTGTGTTCTGTTAATTCATCTCACAGAGATACATCTATCTCCTCAAGAAGCCTTTCCCAAGGACTGTTCTTGTGGAACTGGCAAAGTGATATTTGGAAGCCCATAGGGCTATGGTGAAAAGGAAATATCCTCAGATAAAAATGGAAAGAAGCTTGAGAAACTGCTTGTGTTCTGTTAATCTCACAGAGTTACAGCTTTCTCAAGAAGCCTTTCTAAGACTGTTCTTTTGTAATTGGCAAAGTGATATTTGGAAGCCCACAGAGGGCTATGGTGAAAAGGAAATATCTTACGTGAAAAACTGGTAAGAAGCTTTCTGAGAAACTGCCTTGTGTTCTGTTAATCTCACAGAGTTACAGCCTTCCGCTGAAGAAGCCTTTCACAAAGACTGTTCTTGTGGAATTTGCAAAGTGATATTTGTAAGCCCATAGAGGGCTATGGTGAAAAGGAAATATGCTAAGATAAAAACTGAAAAGAAGCTTTCTGAGGAACTGCTTTCTGTTCTGTTAATTCATCTCAGAGATTTACAGCTTTCCGTTCAGAAGCCTTTCGCAAAGGCTCTTCTTTTGGAATTGGCAAAGTGATATTTGGAAGCCCATAGAGAACTATGGTGCAAATGGAAATATGCTAAGATAAAAACTGAAAAGAAGCTTTCTGAGAAACTGCTTTGTGTTCTGTTAATCTCACAGAGTTACAGCTTTCCCCTCAAGAAGCCGTTCTCTAGAACTGTTCTTGTGATATTTTCAAAGTGGTATTTGGAAGCCCACAGAGGGCTATGGTGAAAAAGGAAATATCTTCTGTTAAAAACTGGAAAGAAGCTTTCTGAGAAACTGCCTTGTGTTCTGTTAATTCATCTCACAGAGTTACAGCTTTCCCCTCAAGAAGCCTTTCGCTAAGGATGTTCTTGTGGAATTTGCAAAGTGATATTTGGAACCCCATAGAGGCTATGGTGAAAAGGAAATATCTTACGTGAAAAACTGGTAAGAAGCTTTCTGAGAAACTGCTTTGTGTTCTCTTAATTCATCTGAGAGAGTTACAGCTTTCCCCTCAAGAAGCCTTTCGCTAAGACTGTTCTTTCAAAATTTGCAAAGTGATATTTGGAAGCCCATAGAGGCTATGGTGAAAAGGAAATATCCTAAGATAAAAACTGAAAAGAAGCTTTCTGAGAAACTGCATTGTGTTCTATTAATTCATCTCACAGAGTTACAGCTGTCCCCTCAAGAAGCCATTCACTAAGACTGTTCTTGTGGAATTTACAAAGTGATATTTGGAAGCCCATAGAGGGCTATGGTGAAAAGGAAATATCTTCCGTTAAAAACTGGAAAGAAGCTTTCTGAGATACTGCTTTGTGTTCTGTTAATTCATCTCACAGAGTTACAGCCTTCTCCTCAAGAAGCCTTTCGCTAAGACTCTTCTTGTGGAATTTACAAAGTGATATTTGGAAGCCCTTAGAGGGCTATGGTGAAAAGGAAATATCTTCCGTTAAAAATGAATAGAAGATTTCTGAGAAACTGCTTTGTGTTCTGTTAATTCATCTCACAGAGTTACAGCTTTCCTTCAAGAAGCCTTTCGCTAAGGCTGTTCTTGTGGAATTTGCAAGTGATATTTGGAAGCCCATAGAGGGCTATGGTGAAAAGGAAATATCTTCCGTTAAAAACTGGAAAGAAGCTTTCTGAGAAACTGCTTTGTGTTCTGTTAATTCATCTCACAGAGTTACATCTTTAACCTCAAGAAGTCTTTCGCTAAGACTGTTCTTGTGGAATTTGAAAAGTGATATTTGGAAGCCCATTGATGGCAGTAGTGAAAAGAAAATATCCTATAATAAAAACTGAAAAGAAGCTTTCTGAGAAACTGCTTGTGTTCTGTTAATCTCACAGAGTTACAGCTTTCCCTCAAGAAGTCTTTCGCTAAGACTGTTCTTGTGATATTTTCAAAGTGGTATTTGGAAGCCCACAGAGGGCTATGGTGAAAAGAAATATCTTCCGTTAAAAACTGAAAAGAAGCTTTCTGAGAAACTGCTTGTGTTCTGTTAATTCATCTCAGAGAGTTACAGCTTTCCTTCAAGAAGCCTTTCGCTAAGACTGTTCTTGTGATATTTTCAAAGTGGTATTTGGAAGCCCTTAGAGGGCTATGGTGAAAAGGAAATATCTTCCGTTAAAAACTGGAAAGAAGCTTTCTGAGAAACTGCCTTGTGTTCTGTTAATTCATCTCACAGAGTTACAGCTTTCCTCAAGAAGCCTTCACTAAGACTGTTCTTTCAAAATTTGCAAAGTGATATTGGAAGCCCATAGAGGCTATGGTGAAAAGAAATATCTTCCGTTAAAAACTGAAAAGAAGCTTTCTGAGAAACTGCTTTGTGTTCTATTAATTCATCTCAGAGAGTTACAGCTTTCCTCAAGAAGCCTTTCCTAAGACTGTTCTTTCAAAATTTGCAAAGTGATATTGGAAGCCCATAGAGAACTATGGTGCAAATGGAAATATGCTAAGATAAAAACTGGAAAGAATCTTTCTGAGAAACTGCTTTGTGTTCTGTTAATCTCACAGAGTTACAGCTTTCCCTCAGAAGCCTTTCGCTAAGAATGTTCTTGTGGAATTTGCAAAGTGATATTGGAAGCCCATAGAGAACTATGGTGCAAATGGAAATATGCTAAGATAAAAACTGGAAAGAAGCTTGAGAAACTGCTTTGTGTTCTGTTAATTCATCTCACAGAGTTACAGCTTTCCCTCAAGAAGCCATTCACTAAGACTGTTCTTGTGGAATTTGCAAGTGATATTTGGAAGCCCTTAGAGGGCTATGGTGAAAAGAAATATCTTCCGTTAAAAATGAATAGAAGATTTCTGAGAAACTGCATTGTGTTCTGTTAATTCATCTCACAGAGTTACATCTTTAACCTCAAGAAGTCTTTCGCTAAGACTCTTCTTGTGGAATTTGCAAAGTGATATTGGAAGCCCATAGGGCTATGGTGAAAAGGAAATATCTTAAGATAAAAACTGGAAAGAATCTTTCTGAGAAACTGCTTTGTGTTCTATTAATTCATCTCACAGAGTTACATCTTTAACCTCAAGAAGTCTTTCGCTAAGACTGTTCTTGTGGAATATGCAAAGTGATATTTGGAAGCCCTTAGAGGGCTATGGTAAAAAGGAAATATCTTCCGTTAAAAACTGAAAAGAAGCTTTCTGAGAAACTGCTTTTGTTCTGTTAATTCATCTCAGAGAGTTACAGCTTTCCTTCAAGAAGCCTTTCACTAAGACTGTTCTTGTGAATTTGCAAAGTGATATTTGAAGCCCATAGAGGCTATGGTGAAAAGGAAATATCTTAAGATAAAACTGGAAAGAATCTTTCTGAGAAACTGCTTTGTGTTCTATTAATTCATCTCACAGAGTTACATCTTTAACCTCAAGAAGTCTTTCGCTAAGACAGTTCTTGTGGAATTAGCAAAGTGATATTTGAAGCCCATAGAGGCTATGGTGAAAAGGAAATATCTTCTGTTATAAACTGGAAAGAATCTTTCTGAGAAACTGCTTTGTGTTCTATTAATTCATCTCACAGAGTTACATCTTTAACCTCAAGAAGTCTTTCGCTAAGACAGTTCTTGTGGAATATGCAAAGTGATATTTGAAGCCCATAGAGGGCTATGGTAAAAAGGAAATATCTTAAGATAAAAACTGAAAAGAAGCTTTCTGAGAAACTGCTTTTGTTCTGTTAATTCATCTCACAGAGTTACAGCTTTCTCAAGAAGCCTTTCACTAAGAATGTTCTTGTGGAATTTGAAAAGTGATATTTGGAAGCCCTTAGAGGGCTATGGTGAAAAGGAAATATCCTAAGATAAAAACTGAAAAGAAGCTTTCTGAGAAACTGCTTTGTATTCTGTTATTCATCTCACAGTGTTACAGCTTTCCCTCAAGAAGTCTTTCGCTAAGACTGTTCTTGTGGAATTTGAAAAGTGATATTTGAAGCCCATAGAGGCTATGGTGAAAAGGAAATATCTTCTGTTAAAAACTGGAAAGAAGCTTTCTGAGAAACTGCTTGTGTTCTGTTAATTCATCTCACAGTGTTACAGCTTTCCTCAGAAGCCTTTCGCTAAGACAGTTCTTGTGGAATTGCAAAGTGATATTTGGAAGCCCATAGGGCTATGGTGAAAAGGAAATATCTTCAGTTAAAAACTGAAAAGAAGCTTTCTGAGAAACTGCTTTTGTTCTGTTAATTCATCTCAGAGAGTTACAGCTTTCCTCAGAAGCCTTTCACTAAGAATGTTCTTGTGGAATTAGCAAAGTGATATTTGAAGCCCATAGAGGCTATGGTGAAAAAGGAAATATCTTCCGTTAAAAACTGGAAAGAAGCTTTCTGAGAAACTGCTTGTGTTCTGTTAATTCATCTCAGAGAGTTACAGCTTTCCTTCAAGAAGCCTTTCGCTAAGGCTGTTCTTGTGGAATTTGCAAAGTGATATTTGGAAGCCCATAGGGCTATGGTGAAAAGGAAATATCTTCAGTTAACTACTTGAAAGAAGCTTTCTGAGAAACTGCTTGTGTTCTGTTAATTCATCTCAGAGAGTTACAGCTTTCTCCACAAGAAGCCTTTCGCTAAGACTGTTCTTGTGAATTTGCAAAGTGATATTTGAAGCCCATAGAGGCTATGGTGAAAAGGAAATATCTTCAGTTAACTACTTGAAAGAAGCTTTCTGAGAAACTGCTTGTGTTCTGTTAATTCATCTCACAGAGTTACATCTTTAACCTCAAGAAGTCTTTCGCTAAGACAGTTCTTGTGGAATTTGCAAGTGATATTTGGAAGCCCTTAGAGGGCTATGGTGAAAATGGAAATATCTTCCGTTAAAAACTGGAAAGAATCTTTCTGAGAAACTGCTTTGTATTCTGTTATTCATCTCACAGTGTTACAGCTTTCCCTCAAGAAGTCTTTCGCTAAGACAGTTCTTGTGGAATATGCAAAGTGATATATGGAAGCCGATAGAGGGCTATGGTAAAAAGGAAATATCCTAAGATAAAACTGGAAAGAAGCTTTCTGAGAAACTGCTTTGTGTTCTGTTAATTCATCTCAGAGAGTTACAGCTTTCCCTCAAGAAGCCTTTCTAAGACTGTTCTTGTGAATTTGCAAAGTGATATTGGAAGCCGATAGAGGGTTATGGCGAAAAGGAAATATCTTCCGTTAAAAACTGAAAAGAAGCTTTCTGAGAAACTGCTTTCTGTTCTGTTAATTCGTCTCACAGAGTTACAACTTTCCCTCAAGAAGAATTTCGCTAAGACTGTTCTTGTGGAATTTGCAAAGTGATATTTGGAAGCCCGTAGAAGACTATGGTCAAAAAGGAAATATCTTCAGTTAACTACTTGAAAGAAGCTTTCTGAGAAACTGCTTTGTGTTCTATTAATTCATCTCACAGAGTTACAGCTTTCTCCACAAGAAGCCTTTCGCTAAGACAGTTCTTGTGGAATATGCAAAGTGATATATGGAAGCCGATAGAGGGCTATGGTAAAAAAGGAAATATCTTCTGTTATAAACTGGAAAGAAGCTTTCTGAGAAACTGCTTTGTGTTCTGTTAATTCGTCTCACAGAGTTACAGCTTTCCCCTCAAGAAGCCGTTCCCTGAGACCGTTCTTCAATAATTTGCAAAGTGATATTTGGAAGCCCTTAGAAGGCTATGTGAAAAAGGAAATATCCTAAGATAAAAACTGAAAAGAAGATTTCTGAGAAACTACTTTTGTTCTGTTAATTCATCTCAAAGATTTACAGCTTTCCCCTCAAGAAGAATTTCGCTAAGACTGTTGTTTTGGAATTTGCAAAGTGATATTTGGAAGCCCTTAGAGGGCTATGGTGAAAACTGAAATATCTTCAGTAAAAAACTGGAAAGAAGCTTTCTGAGAAACTGCTTTGTGTTCTTTTAATTCATCTCACAGAGTTACAGCTTTCCCTGAAAAATCCTTTCGCTAAGACTGTTCTTGTGGAATTTACAAAGTGATATTTGGAACCCCATATAGGTCTATGGTGAAAAAGAAATTGTCCTAAGATAAAAACTGAAAAGAAGCTTTCTGAGAAACTTCTTTGTGTTCTGTTAGTTCATCTCACACAGTTGCAGCTTTCCCGTCAAGAAGCCGTTCACTGAGACTGTTCTTGTGGAATTTGCAAAGTGATATTGGAAGCCGATAGAGGGTTATGGCGAAAAGGGAAATATCTTAAGATAAAAACCGAAAAGAAGCTTTCTAAGAAACTGAATTGTGTTCTTTTAATTCATCTCACAGAGTTATAGCTTTCCCCTCAAGAAGTCATTCACTAAGACTGTTCCTGTGGAGTTTGCAAGGTGATATTTGGAAGCCCTTCGAGGGCTATTTAGAAAAAGGAAATATCTTCCGTTAAAAACTGGAAAGAATCTTTCTGAGAAACTGCTTGATGCTCTGTTAATTCATCTCACAGAGTTACAACTTTCCCCTCAAGAAGCCGTTCACTAAAGTTGTTTCTGTGGAATTTGCAAGGTGATGCTTGGAAGCCCTTAGTGGGTTATGATGAAAAAGGAAATATCTTCCGTTAAAAAGTGGAAAGAAGCTTTCTCAGAAACTGCTTTGTGTTCTGTTAAATCATCTTACAGAGTTACAGTTTTCCCCTCATAAAGCCTTTCGCTAAGACTGTTCTGGTGGAATTTTCAAAGTGGTATTTGGAAGCCCATAGGGGGCTAGGGTGAAAAACGAAATATCTTCGGTTACAAACTGGAAAGAAGCTTTCTGAGAAACTGTTTTGTGTTCTCTTAAATCATCTTACAGAGTTACAGTTTTCCCCTCATGAAGCCTTTCGCTAAGACTTTTCTTGTGGGATTTGCAAAGTGATATTTGGACGTCCACAGAAGGCTATGGTGAAAAAGGAAATATCTTCCGTAAAAAACTGGAAAGAAACGTTCTGAGAGACTGCTTTGTTTTCCGTTAATTGATCACACAGTGTTACAGCTTTCCCCTCAAGAAGCCTTTCTCAAAGACTGTTCTTGTATAATTTGCAGTGATATTTTGAAGCTAGTAGAGGGCTATGGTGAAAAAGGAAATATCTTCCTTTAAAAACTGCAAGGAAGCTTTCTGAGAAACTAATTTGCGTTCTGTTAATTCATCTCACAGAGTTACAGCTTTCCCCTGGAAAATCCTTTCGCTAAGACTGGTCTTGTGAAATTTGCAAAGAAATATTTAGAAGCCCTTAGAGGGCTATGAAAAAAGGAAATATCCTAAGATAAAAACTGAAAAGAAGCTTTCTGAGAAACTGCTTTGTGTTCTGTTAATTCGTCTCACAGAGTTACAGCTTTCCACTCAAGAAGCCTTTCGCTAAGGCTGTTCTTGTGGAATTTGCTAAGTGACATTTGGAAGCCCGTAGAGGGCAATGGTGAAAAAGGAAATATGCTAAGATAAAAACTGAAAAGAAGCTTTCTGAGAAACTGATTTGCGTTCTGTTAATTGATATCACAGAGTTACATCTTTCCCCTCAAGAATCCTTCCGCTAAGGCTGTTCTTGTGGAATTTGCAAAGTGATATTTGGAAGCCTATAGAGGGCTATGATGAGAAAGGAAATACCTACAGTTTAAAACTGGAAAGAAGCTTTCTGAGAAACTGCGTTGTGTTCTGTTAATTCATCTCACAGAGTTACAGCGTTCTCCTCAAGAAGCCTTTCGCTAAGTCTCTTCTTGTGGAATTTGCAAAGTGATATTTGGAAGCCCAATGAGGGCTATGGTGAAAAAGGAAATGTCCTAAGATAAAAACTGAAAAGAAGCTTTCTGAGAAACTGCTTTGTGTTCTGTTAATTCAACTCACACAGTTACAGATTTCCCGACAAGAAGCCATTCACTGAGACTGTTCTTGTGCAATTTGCAAAGTGATATTGCAAACCGATAGAGGGTTATGGCAAAAAGGGAAATATCCTAAGATAAAAACCGAAAAGAAGCTTTCTGAGAAACTGCATTGTTTTCTCCTAATTCATCACACAGAGTTATAGCTTTCCCCTTAAGAAGTCATTCACTAAGACTGTTCCTGTGGAATTTGCAAGGTGATATTTCGAAGCCCTTAGAGGGCTATTTTGAAAAAGGAAATATCTTCCGTTAAAAACTGGAAAGAATCTTTCTGAGAAACCGCTTGATGTTCTGTTAATTCATCTCACAGAGCTACAGCTTTCCCCTGAAGAAACCGTTCACTAAGACTGTTCCTGCGGAATTTTCAAAGTGATATATGGAAGCCCATAGAGGGCTATGGTGAAAATGGAAATATCCTAGGATAAAAACTGAAAAGAAGCTTTCTGAGAAACAGCTTTGTGTTCTGTTAATTCAACTCACAGAGTTAAAGCTTTCCCCTCAAGAAGCCTTTCGCTAAGACTGTTCTTGTGGAATTTGCAAAGTGATATTTAGAAGCCCATAGAGGGCTATGGTGAAAATGGAAATATCCTAAGATAAAAACCGAAAAGAAGCTTTCTGAAAAACTGCTTTGTGATCTGTTAATTCATCTCCAGAGTTACAGTTTTCCCCTCAAGAAACCTTTCACGAAGACTGTTCTTGTGGAATTTGCAAAGTGATATTTGGAAGCCCATAGAGGGCTATGGTGAAAAAGGAAACATCTTCAGATAAAAACTGGAAAGAAGCTTTCTGAGAAACTGCTTTGTGTTCTGTTAATTCATCTCACAGAGTTACAGCGTTCTCCTCAAGAAGCCTTTCACTAAGGTTGTTCTTGTGGAATTTGGTAAGTGATATTTGGAAGCCCGTAGATGGCTATGGTCAAAAAGGAAATATCTTCAGTTAACTACTTGAAAGAAGCTTTCTGAGAAACTGCTTTGTGTTCTATTAATTCATCTCACAGAGTTACAGCGTTCTCCTCAAGAAGCCTTTCACTAAGATTGTTCTTGTGGAATTTGGTAAGTGATATTTGGAAGCCCGTAGATGGCTATGGTCAAAAAGGAAATATCTTCAGTTAACTACTTGAAAGAAGCTTTCTGAGAAACTGCTTTGTGTTCTATTAATTCATCTCACAGAGTTACAGCTTTGTCCTCAAGAAGCCTTTCGCTAAGACTGTTCTTGTGGAATTTGCAAAGTGATATTTGGAAGCCCTTAGAGGGCTGTGGTGAAAAAGGAAATATCCTAAGATAAAAACTGAAAAGAAGCTTTCTGAGAAACTGCTTTGCTTTGTAAATTCATCTCACAGAGTTACAGCTTTCCCCTCAAGAAGCCGTTCGCTACGACAGTTCTTGTGAAATTTGCAAAGTGATATTTGGAAGCCGATAGAGGGCTATGGTAAAAAATTAAATATCTTCTGTTAAAAACTGGAAAGAAGCTTTCTGAGAAACTGCTTTGTGTTCTGTTAATTCATCTCACAGTGTTACAGCTTTCCCCTCAAGAAGCCGTTCACTGAGACCGTTCTTCTGGAATTTGCAAAGTGATATTGGAAACCCCCAGAGGTTTATGGCGAAAAAGGAAATGTCCTAAGATAAAAACCGAAAAGAAGCTTTCTGAGATACTGCATTGTGTTCCCATAATTCACCTCACAGAAATATAGCTTTCCCCTCCAGAAGCCGTTCACTAAGACTGTTTTTGTGGAATTGACAAGGTGATATTTGGAAGCCCATAGAGGGTTATGGTGAAAAAGGAAATATATTCCGTTAAAAACATGAAAGAATCGTTCTGAGAAACTGCTTTGTGTTCTGTTAATTCATCTCACAGAGATACATCTATCTCCTCAAGAAGCCTTTCCCAAGGACTGTTCTTGTGGAACTGGCAAAGTGATATTTGGAAGCCCATAGAGGGCTATGGTGAAAAAGGAAATATCCTCAGATAAAAATGGAAAAGAAGCTTTCTGAGAATCTGCTTTGCGTTCTTTTAATTGATTTCACAGAGTTACAGCTTTCCCCTCAAGATGCCTTTCGCTGAGACTGTTCTTGTGGAATTTGCAAAGTGATATTTGTAAGCCCATAGAGGGCTATGGTTAAAAACGAAATACCCTAAGATAAAAAATGGAAAGAAGCTTTCTGAGGAACTGCTTTCTGTTCTGTTAATTCATCTCAGAGAGTTACAGCCTTCCGCTGAAGAAGCCTTTCACAAAGACTGTTCTTTTGTAATTGGCAAAGTGATATTTGGAAGCCCATAGAGAACTATGGTGCAAATGGAAATATGCTAAGATAAAAACTGAAAAGAAGCTTTCTGAGAAACTGCTTTGTGTTCTGTTAATCTCACAGAGTTACAGCTTTCCCCTCAAGAAGCCGTTCTCTAGAACTGTTCTTGTGATATTTTCAAAGTGGTATTTGGAAGCCCACAGAGGGCTATGGTGAAAAAGGAAATATCTTCTGTTAAAAACTGGAAAGAAGCTTTCTGAGAAACTGCCTTGTGTTCTGTTAATTCATCTCACAGAGTTACAGCTTTCCCCTCAAGAAGCCTTTCGCTAAGGATGTTCTTGTGGAATTTGCAAAGTGATATTTGGAAGCCCATAGAGGGCTATGGTGAAAAAGGAAATATCTTACGTGAAAAACTGGTAAGAAGCTTTCTGAGAAACTGCTTTGTGTTCTCTTAATTCATCTGAGAGAGTTACAGCTTTCCCCTCAAGAAGCCTTTCGCTAAGACTGTTCTTTCAAAATTTGCAAAGTGATATTTGGAAGCCCATAGAGGGATATGGTGAAAAAGGAAATATCCTAAGATAAAAACTGAAAAGAAGCTTTCTGAGAAACTGCATTGTGTTCTATTAATTCATCTCACAGAGTTACAGCTGTCCCCTCAAGAAGCCATTCACTAAGACTGTTCCTGTGGAATTTCCAAGGAGATATTTGGAAGCCCATAGAGGGCTATGGAGAAAAAGGAAATATCTTCCGCTAAATATTGGAAAGAAGATTTCTGAGATACTGCTTTGTGTTCTGTTAATTCATCTCACAGAGTTACAGCCTTCTCCTCAAGAAGCCTTTCGCTAAGACTCTTCTTGTGGAATTTACAAAGTGATATTTGGAAGCCCTTAGAGGGCTAAGGTGAAAAAGGAAATATTTTCCGTTAAAAAATGAATAGAAGATTTCTGAGAAACTGCTTTGTGTTCTGTTAATTCATCTCACAGAGTTACAGCTTTCCCTTCAAGAAGCCTTTCGCTAAGGCTGTTCTTGTGGAATTTGCAAAGTGATATTTGGAAGCCCATAGAGGGCTATGGTGAAAAAGGAATTATCTTCCGTTAAAAACTGGAAAGAAGCTTTGTGGGAAACTGCTTTGTGTTCTGTTAATTCATCTCACAGAAATGCGGCTTTCCCCTCAAGAAGCCTTTCGCTAAGACTGTTGTTGTGGAATTTGAAAAGTGATATTTGGAAGCCCATTGATGGCAGTAGTGAAAAAGAAAATATCCTATAATAAAAACTGAAAAGAAGCTTTCTGAGAAACTGCTTTGTATTCTGTTTATTCATCTCACAGAGTTACATCTTTAACCTCAAGAAGTCTTTCCCTAAGATTGTTCTTGTGGAATTAGCAAAGTGATATTAGGAAGCCCCTCGTGGGCTATGGTGAAAAAGAAATTATCTTCCGTTAAAAACTGGAAAGAAGCTTTCTGAGAAACTGCCTTGTTTTCTGTTATTTCATCTCACAGAGTTACAGTTTTCCCCTCCAGAATCCTTTCGCTAAGAATGTTCTTGTGGAATTTGCAAAGTGATATTGGAAGCCCATAGGGCGTTATGGCGATAAAGGAAATATCCTAAGATAAAACCGGAATAGAAGCTTTCTGAGAAACTGCATTGTGTTCTCTTAATTCATCTCACAGTGTTGTAGCTTTCCCTTCCAGAAGCCGTTCACTAAGACTGTTCCTGTGGAATGTGCAAGGTGATATTTGGAAGCCCTTAGAGGGCTTTTTGGAAAAGGAAATATCTTCTGTTAAAAACTGGAAAGAATCTTTCTGAAAAACTGCTTTGTGTTCTGCTAATTCATCTCACAGAGTTACAGCTTTCCTCAAGAAGCCTTTCCTAAGACTGTTCTTGTGGAATTGCAAAGTGATATTGGAAGCCCATAGAGGCTATGGTGAAAAGGAAATATCTTCTGTTAAAAACTGGAAAGAAGCTTTTGGAGAAACTGCTTTCTGTTCTGTTAATTCATCTCACAGTGTTGTAGCTTTCCTTCCAGAAGCCGTTCACTAAGACTGTTCTTGTGGAATTTGCAAGGTGATATTTGGAAGCCCTTAGAGGGCTATGGTGAAAAGGAAATATCTTCCGTTCAAAACTGGAAAGAATCTTTCTGAAAAACTGCTTTGTGTTCTGCTAATTCATCTCACAGAGTTACAGCTTTCCCCTCAAGAAGTCTTTCGCTAAGACTGTTCTTGTGGAATTTGCAAAGTGATATTTGGAAGCCCAAAGAGGGCTATGGTGAAAAAGGAAATATCTTCCATTAAAAACTGGAAAGAATCTTTCTGAGAAACTGCTTTGTGTTCTGTTAATTCATCTCACAGAGTTACAGCTTTCCTCAAGAAGCCTTCACTAAGACTGTTCTTGTGAAATTTGAGAAGTGGTATTTGGGAGCCCATAGAGGGTTATGGTGAAAAGGTAATATCTTCCGTTAAAAATTGGAAAGAAGCTTTCTGAGAGACTGCTTTGGGTTCTGTTAATTCATGTGACAGAGTTACAGCTTTCCCCTAAAGAAGCCTTTCCTAAGACTGTTCTTGTGGAATTTACAAAGTGATATTTAAAAGCCCATAGAGGGTTATGGTGAAAAGGTAATATCTTCCGTTAGAAACTGGAAAGAATCTTTCTGAGAAACTGCTTTTGTTCTGTTAATTCAACTCACAGGGTTTCAGCTTTCCTTCAAGAAGCCTTTCGCTAAGGCTGTTCTTGTGGAATTTGCAAAGTGATATTTGGAAGCCCATAGAGGGCTATACTGAAAGAGGAAATATCTTCAGTTAAAAACTGAAAAGAAGCTTTCTGAGAAACTGCTTTGTGTTCTGTTAATTCATCTCACAGAGTTACAGCTTTCCCTCAGAAGCCTTTCGTTAAGAATGTTCTTGTGGAATTTGCAAAGTGATATTTAAAAGCCCATAGAGGGCTATGGTGAAAAAGGAAATATGATAAGATAAAAACTGAAAAGAAGCTTTTGGAGAAACTGCTTTTTGTTCTGTTAATTCATCTCACAGAGTTACAGCTTTCCCTCAAGAAGCCTTTCGCTAAGACTGTTCTTGTGGAATTTGCAAAGTGATATTTGGAAGCCCATAGAGGGCTATGGTGAAAAGGGAAGTATCTTCCGTTAAAAAATGGAAAGAAGTTTTCTGTGAAACTGCTTTGTGTTCTATTAATTCATCTCACAGAGGTACAGCTTTCCTCAGAAGCCTTTCACTAAGACTGTTCTTGTGAAATTTGCAAAGTGATATTTGAAGCCCATAGAGGGCTATGGTGAAAATGGAAATATCTTCCGTTAAAAACTGAAAAAAGCTTTCTGAGAAACTGCTTTGTGTTCTGTTAATTCATGTGACAGAGTTACAGCTTTCCCCTAAAGAAGCCTTTCCCTAACACTGTTCTTGTGGAATTTGCAAGGTGATATTTGGAAGCCCATAGAGGGCTATGGTGAAAATGGAAATATCTTCCGTTAAAAACTGGAAAGAAGCTTTCTGAGAAACTGCTTTGTGTTCTGTTAATTCATCTCACAGAGTTACAGCTTTCCTCAAAAAGCCTTTCGCTAAGACTGTTCTTGTGGAAATTGCAAAGTGATATTTGGAAGCCCATAGAGGTCCATGGTGAAAAGGAAATATCTTCCGTTAAAAACTGAAAAGAAGCTTTCTGAGAAACTGCTTTGTGTTCTGTTAATTCATCTCACACAATTACAGTTTTCCCCTCAGAAGCCTTTCGCTAAGACTGTTCTTGTGAATTTGCAAAGTGTTATTTGGAAGCCCATAGGGCTATGGTGAAAATGGAAATATCTTCCGTTAAAAACTGAAAAGAAGCTTTTGGAGAAACTGCTTTTGTTCTGTTAATTCATCTTACAGAGTTACAGCTTTCCTCAAAAAGCCTTTCGCTAAGAATGTTCTTGTGGAATTGCAAAGTGATATTTAAAAGCCCATAGAGGGTTATGGTGAAAAGGTAATATCTTCCGTTAGAAACTGGAAAGAAGCTTTCTGAGAAACTGCTTTCTGTTCTGTTAATTCATCTCACAGTGTTACAGCTTTCCCTCAAGAAGCCTTTCCTAAGACTGTTCTTGTGAAATTTGCAAAGTGATATATGGAAGACCATAGAGGGCTCTGGTGAAAAGGAAATATCTTCCGTTAAAAATTGGAAAGAAGCTTTCTGAGAAACTGCTTGTGTTCTGTTAATTCATCTCACAGAGTTACAGCTTTCCCCTAAAGAAGCCTTTCCTAAGACTGTTCTTGTGGAATTGCAAAGTGATATTTGGAAGCCCATAGAGGGCTATGGTGAAAAGGAAATATCTTAAGATAAAAACTGAAAAGAACCTTTCTGAGAAACTGCTTTGTGTTCTGTTAATTCATCTTACAGAGTTACAGCTTTCCCCTAAAGAAGCCTTTCCTAAGACTGTTCTTGTGGAATTTGCAAAGTGATATTTGGAAGCCCATAAAGGGCTATGGTGAAAAGGAAATATCTTCCGTTAAAAATGGAAAGAAGTTTTCTGAGAAACTGCTTTGTGTTCTGTTAATTCATCTCACAGAGTTACAGCTTTCTCCTCAAGAAGCCTTTCCTAAGACTGTTCTTGTGGAATTTGCAAAGTGATATTTGGAAGCCCATAGAGGGTTATGGTGAAAAGGAAATATCTTCCGTTAAAAACTGGAAAGAAGCTTTCTGAGAAACTGCTTTGTGTTCTGTTAATTCATCTCACAGAGTTACAGCTTTCCTTCAAGAAGCCTTTCGCTAAGACTGTTCTTGTGAATTTGCAAAGTGTTATTTGGAAGCCCATAGGGCTATGGTGAAAAGGTAATATCTTCCGTTAAAAATTGGAAAGAAGCTTTCTGAGAGACTGCTTTGGGTTCTGTTAATTCATGTGACAGAGTTACAGCTTTCCTCTCAAGAACACTTTCCCTAGGACAGTTCTTGTGAAATATGCAAAGTGATATTTGGAAGCCCTTAGAGGGCTGTGGTGAAAAGGAAATATCTTCCGTTAGAAACTGGAAAGAAGCTTTCTGAGAAACTGCTTTGTTCTGTTAATTCATCTCACAGTGTTACAGCTTTCCCTCAAGAAGCCTTTCGCTAAGACTGTTCTTGTGAAATTTGCAAAGTGATATATGGAAGACCATAGAGGGCTCTGGTGAAAAGGAAATATTTTCCGTTAAAAATTGGAAAGAAGCTTTCTGAGAAACTGCTTGTGTTCTGTTAATTCATCTCACAGAGTTACAGCTTTCCCTCAAGAAGCCTTTCCTAAGACTGTTCTTGTGGAATTGCAAAGTGATATTTGGAAGCCCATAGAGGGCTATGGTGAAAAGGAAATATCTTAAGATAAAAACTGAAAAGAACCTTTCTGAGAAACTGCTTTGTGTTCTGTTAATTCATCTCACAGTGTTACAGCTTTCCCTCAAGAAGCCTTTCGCTAAGACTCTTCTTGTGGAATTTGCAAAGTGATATTTGGAAGCCCATAAAGGGCTATGGTGAAAAGGAAATATCTTCCGTTAAAAATGGAAAGAAGTTTTCTGAGAAATTGCTTTGTGTTCTATTAATTTGTCTCACAGAGTTACAGCTTTCCTCTCAAGAACACTTTCCCTAGGACAGTTCTTGTGGAATATGCAAAGTGATATTTGGAAGCCCATAGAGGGTTATGGTGAAAAAGGTAATATCTTCCGTTGAAAACTTGAAAGAAGATTTCTGAGAAACTGCTTTGTGTTCTGTTAATTCATCTCACAGAGTTACAGCTTTCCCTCAAGAAGCCTTTTGCTAAGACTGTTCTTGTGGAATTTGCAAAGTGATATTTGGAAGCCCACAGAAGGCTATGGTGAAAAAGGAAATATCCTAAGATAAAAACTGAAATGAAGCTTTCTGAGAAACTGCTTTGTGTTATGTTAATTCATCTTACAGAGTTACAGCTTTCCCCTCAAGAAGCCTTTCCCTAAGACAGTTCTTGTTAGATAGGCATAGTGATATTTGGAAGCACAAAGAAGGCTATGGTGAAAAAGGAAATATCTTCCGTTAAAAACTGGAAAAAAGATTTCTGAGAAACTTCTTTGTGTTCTGTTAATTCATCTCACAGAGTTTCAGCTTTCCCCTCAAGAAGCCATTCACTAAGACTGTTCCTGTGGAATTTCCAAGGAGATATTTGGAAGCCCATAGAGGGCTATGGAGAAAAAGGAAATATCTTCCGCTAAATATTGGAAAGAAGATTTCTGAGATACTGCTTTGTGTTCTGTTAATTCATCTCACAGAGTTACAGCCTTCTCCTCAAGAAGCCTTTCGCTAAGACTCTTCTTGTGGAATTTACAAAGTGATATTTGGAAGCCCTTAGAGGGCTAAGGTGAAAAAGGAAATATCTTCCGTTAAAAACTGGAAAGAAGCTTTCTGAGAAACTGCTTTGTGTTCTGTTAATTCATCTCACAGAGTTACAGCTTTCCCTTCAAGAAGCCTTTCGCTAAGGCTGTTCTTGTGGAATTTGCAAAGTGATATTTGGAAGCCCATAGAGGGCTATGGTGAAAAAGGAAATATCTTCCGTTAAAAACTGGAAAGAAGCTTTCTGAGAAACTGCTTTGTGTTCTGTTAATTCATCTCACAGAGTTACAGCGTTCTCCTCAAGAAGCCTTTCACTAAGATTGTTCTTGTGGAATTTGGTAAGTGATATTTGGAAGCCCGTAGATGGCTATGGTCAAAAAGGAAATATCTTCAGTTAACTACTTGAAAGAAGCTTTCTGAGAAACTGCTTTGTGTTCTATTAATTCATCTCACAGAGTTACAGCTTTCTCCTCAAGGAGAACTTTACTTAGTCTGTTCTTGTGGAATTTGCAAAGTGATATTTGGAAGCCCTTAGAGGGCTGTGGTGAAAAAGGAAATATCCTAAGATAAAAACTGAAAAGAAGCTTTCTGAGAAACTGCTTTGCTTTGTAAATTCATCTCACAGAGTTACAGCTTTCCCCTCAAGAAGCCGTTCGCTACGACAGTTCTTGTGAAATATGCAAAGTGATATTTGGAAGCCGATAGAGGGCTATGGTAAAAAATTAAATATCTTCTGTTAAAAACTGGAAAGAAGCTTTCTGAGAAACTGCTTTGTGTTCTGTTAATTCATCTCACAGTGTTACAGCTTTCCCCTCAAGAAGCCGTTCACTGAGACCGTTCTTCTGGAATTTGCAAAGTGATATTTGGAAGCCCACAGAGGGCTATGGTGAAAAGGAAATGTCCTAAGATAAAAACCGAAAAGAAGCTTTCTGAGATACTGCATTGTGTTCCCATAATTCACCTCACAGAAATATAGCTTTCCCCTCCAGAAGCCGTTCACTAAGACTGTTTTTGTGGAATTGACAAGGTGATATTTGGAAGCCCATAGAGGGTTATGGTGAAAAAGGAAATATATTCCGTTAAAAACATGAAAGAATCGTTCTGAGAAACTGCTTTGTTCTGTTAATTCATCTCAGAGAGTTACAGCTTTGTCCTCAAGAAGCCGTTCACTAAGACTGTTCTTGTGGAATTGCAAAGTGATATTTGGAAGCCCACAGAGGGCTATGGTAAAAATTAAATATCTTCTGTTAAAAACTGGAAAGAAGCTTTCTGAGAATCTGCTTTGCGTTCTTTTAATTGATTTCACAGAGTTACAGCCTTCCGCTGAAGAAGCCTTTCACTAAGATTGTTCTTGTGGAATTGCAAAGTGATATTTGGAAGCGCATAGAGGGCGATGGTGAAAAAGGAAATATCCTCAGATAAAAACGGAAAAGAAGCTTTCTGAGAATCTGCTTTGCGTTCTTTTAATTGATTTCACAGAGTTACAGCTTTCCCCTCAAGATGCCTTTCGCTGAGACTGTTCTTGTGGAATTTGCAAAGTGATATTTGTAAGCCCAGAGAGGGCTATGGTTAAAAACGAAATACCCTAAGATAAAAAATGGAAAGAAGCTTTCTGAGAATCTGCTTTGCGTTCTTTTAATTGATTTCACAGAGTTACAGCTTTCCCTCAAGAAGCCTTTCACAAAGACTGTTCTTTTGTAATTGGCAAAGTGATATTTGGAAGCCCATAGAGAACTATGGTGCAAATGGAAATATGCTAAGATAAAAACTGAAAAGAAGCTTTCTGAGAAACTGCTTTGTGTTCTGTTAATCTCACAGAGTTACAGCTTTCCCCTCAAGAAGCCGTTCTCTAGAACTGTTCTTGTGATATTTTCAAAGTGGTATTTGGAAGCCCATAGAGGGCTATGGTGAAAAAGGAAATATCTTACGTGAAAAACTGAAAAGAAGCTTTCTGAGAACCTGCCTTGTGTTCCGTTAATTCATCTCACAGAGTTACAGCTTTCCCGTCAAGAAGTCTTTCGCTAAGACAGATCTTGTGGAATTTTCAAAGTGATATTTGGAAGCCCCTAGAGGGCTATGGTGAGAAAGGAAATGTCCTAAGGTAAAAACTGCAAAGAAGCTTTCTGAGAAACTGTTTTGTGTTCTGTTTATTCATCTCTCAGAGTTACAGCCTTCCCCCCAAGTAGCCTTTCGCTAAGATTGTTCTTGTGGATTTTGCAAAGTGATATTTGGAAACCCATGGAGGGTTATGGTGAAAAAGGAAATATCTTCAGGTAAAGACTGAAAGGAAGATTTGTGAGAAACTGCTTTGTATTCTGTTAATTCATCTCACAGAGTTTCAGCTCTACCCTCAAGAAGCCATTCGCTAAGACTGTACTTGTGGAATTTGCAAAGTGATATTTGGAAGCCCATAGAGGGCTATGGTGAAAAAGGAAATATCTTCAGTTAAAAACTGAAAAGAAGCTTTCTGAGAAACTGCTTTGTGTTCTGTTAATTCATCTCACAGAGTTACAGCTTTCCCCTCAAGAAACCTTTCGCTAAGACTGTTCTTGTGGAATTTGCAAAGTGATATTTGGAAGCCCATAGAGGGCTATGGTGAAAAAGGAAATATCCTAAGATGAAAACTGAAAAGAAGCTTTCTGAGGAACTGCTTTCTGTTCTGTTAATTCATCTCAGAGATTTACAGCTTTCCACTCAAGAAGCCTTTCGCAAAAACTGTTCTTTTGGAATTGGCAAAGTGATGTTTGGAAGCCCATAGAGAGCTACGGTGCAAATGGAAATATCCTAAGATAAAAACCGAAAAGAAGCTTTCTGAGAAACTGCTTTGTGTTCTGTTAATTCATCTCACAGAGTTACAGCTTTCCCCTCAAGAAGCCTTTCTCTAAGACTGTTCTTGTGGAATATGCAAAGTGATATTTGCAAGCCCATAGAGGTCTAAGCTGAAAATGGAATTATGCTAAGATAAAAACGGAAAAGAAGCTTTCTGGGAAATTGCTTTGGGTTCTGTTAGTTCATCTCACAGATTTACAGCTTTCCCCTCAAGAAGCCGTTCACTAAGACAGTTTTTGTGAAATTTGCAAACTGATATTTGGAAGCCCATAGGGGCTATAGTGAAAAAGGAAATATCCTAAGATAAAAACCGAAAAGAAGCTTTCTGAGAAACTGCTTTGTGTTCTGTTAGTTCATCTCACAGATTTACAGCTTTCCCCTCAAGAAGCCGTTCACTAAGACAGTTTTTGTGAAATTTGCAAATTGATATTTGGAAGCCCATAGGGGCTATAGTGAAAAAGGAAATATCCTAAGACAAAAACTGAAAAGTAGCTTTCTCAGAAACTGCTTTGTGTTCTGTTAATTCATCTCACAGTGTTACAGCTTTCTCCTCAAGAAGCCTTTCGCTAAGACTTTTCTTCTGGAATTTGCAAAGTGATATTTGGAAGCCCAGAGAGGGCTAAGGTGAAAAAGGAACTATCTTCCGTTAAAAACTGGAAATAATATATCTGAGAAACTGATTTGGGTTCTGTTAATTCACCTCACAGAGTTACAGCTTTCCCCTCAAGAAACCTTTCCCGAAGGCTGTTCTTGTGGAATTTGCAAACTGATATTTGGAAGCCCATAGAGAGCTATGGTGAAAAAGCAAATATCCTAAGATGAAAACCCAAAGGAATCTTTCTGAGAAACTTCTGTGTGTTCTGTTAATTCATTTCAGAGAATTACAGCTTTCCCCTCAAGAAGCCTTTCAGTAAGACAGTTCTTGTGGAATTTGTAAAGTGATATTTGCAAGCCCATAGAGGCTATGGTGAAAATGGAAATATCCTAAGATAAAAACTGGAAAGAAGCTTTCTGAGAAACTGCTTTGTGTTCTATTAATTCATCTCACAGAGTTACAACTTTCTCCTGAAGAAGCCTTTCGCTAAGACTGTTCTTGTGGAATTTGCAAACTGATATTTGGAAGCCCATAGAGGCTATGGTGAAAAAGCAAATATCCTAAGATAAAAACTGAAAAGAAGCTTTCTGGGAAATTGCTTTGGGTTCTGTTAATTCATCTCACAGTGTTACAGCTTTCTCAAGAAGCCTTTCGCTAAGACTGTTCTTGTGAATTTGCAAACTGATATATTGAAGCCCATAGAAGGCTATGGTAATAAAGGAAATAACTTCCGTTAAAAACTGGAAAGAAGCTTTCTGAGAAACTACTTTGTGTTCTGTTAATTCATCTCACAGTGTTACAGCTTTCCCTTCAAGAAGCCTTCCCCTAAGACTGTTCTTGTGGAATTTGCAAAGTGATATTTGGAAGCCCTTAGAGAGCTATGGTGAAAAAGAAAATATCGTAACATAAAAACCGAAAAGATGCTTTCTGAAAAACTGCACTGTGTTCTCTTAATTCATCTCACAGAGTTATAGCTTTTCCCTCAAGAAGCCGTTCACTAAGACGGTTCTTGTGGAATTTGCAAAGTGATATTTCGAAGCCCATAGAGGGATATGGTGAAAAAGGAAATCTCTTCCGTTAAAAACTGGAAAGAAGCTTTCTGAGAAACGGCTTTGTGTTCTGTTAATTCAATCACAGATTTACAGCTTTCCCGTCAAGAAGACTTTCGGGAAGGCTGTTCTTGTGGAATTTGCAAAGTGATATTTGGAAGCCCTTAGAGGCCTATGGTGAAAAAGGAAATATCCTAAGGTAAAAACTGAATGAAGCTTTCTGAGAAACTGATTTGTGTTCTGTTAATTTATCTCACATAGTTACATCTTTCCCCTCAAGGATCCTTTCGCTAAGACTGTTCTTGTGGAATTTGCAAAGTGATATTTCGAAGCCCATAGAGAGATATGGTGCAAATGGAAATATCCTAAGATAAAAACCGAAAAGAAATTTTCTGAGAAACTGCTTTGTCTTCTGTTAATTCATCTCACAGAGTTACAACTTTCTCCTGAAGAAGCCTTTCGCTAAGACTGTTCTTGTGGAATTTGTAAAGTGATATTTGGAAGCCCATCGAGGGCTAAGGTGAAAATGGAAATATCCTAAGATGAAAACCGAAAAGAAGCTTTCTTGGAAACTGTTTTGTGTTCTGTTAGTTCATCTCACAGAGTTACAGCTTTCCCTTCAAGAAGCCGTTCACTAAGACAGTTTTTGTGAAATTTGCAAACTGATATTTGGAAGCCCATAGAGGGCTATGGTGAAAAGGAAATAACTAAGATAAAAACTGAAAAGAAGCTTCCTGAGAAACTGCTTTGTGTTCTGTTAATTCATCTCACAGAGTTACAGCTTTCCCCTCAAGAAGCCTTTCGCTAATGTTGTTCTTGTGGAATTTGCAACGTGATATTTGGAATCCCATATAGGGCTATGGTGAAAAAGGAAATATCTTCCTTTAAAAAATGGAAAGAGTCTTTCTGAGAAACTCCTTTGTGTTCTGTTAATTCATCTCACAGAGTTACAGCTTTCTCCTCAAGAAGCCTTTCGCTAAGACTGTTCTTGTGGAATTTTCAATTTATATTTGGAAGCCCTTAGAAGACTGTGGTGAAAAGGAAATATCCTAAAATTAAAAACTGAAAAAAAGCTTTCTGAGAAACTGTTTGTGTTCTGCTAATTCATCTCACAGAGTTACAGCTTTCCCCTCAAGAAGCCTTTTGCTAAGGCTGTTCTTGTGGAATTGCAAAGTGATATTTGGAAGCCCATAGAGGGCTATGGTGAAAAGGAAATATCTTCCGTTAAAAACTGAAAAGAAGCTTTCTGGGAAACTGCTTTGTGTTCTGTTAATTCATCTCAAAGAGTTACAATGTTTCCCTCATGAAGCCTTTCGATAAGACTGTTCTTGTGGAATTTGCAAAGTGATATTTGGAAGCCTATAGAGGGCTATGGTGAAAATGGAAATATCCTAAGATAAAAACCGAAAAGAAGCTTTCTTAGAAACTGCTTTGTGTTCTGTTAGTTCATCTCACAGAGTTACAGCTTTCCCCTCAAGAAGCCTTTCGCTAAGACTGTTCTTGTGGAATTTGCAAAGTGATATTTGGAAGCCCATAGAGGGCTATGGTGAAAAAGGAAATATCTTCCGTTAAAAACTGGAAAGAAGCTTTCTGGAAACTGTTTTGTGTTCTGTTAATTCATCTCACAGAGTCACAGCTTTCTCCTCAAGAAAACTTTCGCTAAGACTGTTCTTGTGGAATCTGCAATGTGATATTAGGAAACCCATAGAGGTCTATTGTGAAAAAGGAAATATTTTCCGTTAAAAAATGAAAACAAGATTTCTGAAAAACTGCCTTGGGTTCTTTTAATTCATCTCACAGAGTTACACCTTTCCCTCAAGAAGCCTTTCCCTAAGACTGTTCTTGTGGAATTTGCAAAGTGATATTTGGAAGCCCATAGAGGGCTAGGGTGAAAAAGGAAATATCCTAAGATAAAAACTGAAAAGAAGTTTTCTGAGAAACTGCTTACTGTTCTGTTAATTCATCTCACAGAGTTACAGCTTTCCCCTGAAGAAGCCGTT
The DNA here is from genome assembly GCA_023783455.1 of Erythrocebus patas. Lineage (NCBI taxonomy): Eukaryota > Metazoa > Chordata > Mammalia > Primates > Cercopithecidae > Erythrocebus > Erythrocebus patas. The sequence goes on from JAKFHT010000177.1 coordinate 75,755, forward strand.
CACTAAGACTGTTCTTGTGGAATTTGCAAATTGATATTTGGAAGCCCATAGAGGGCTACGGTGAAAGATGAAATAATCTGAGATAATAACTGAAAAGAAGCTTTCTGAGAAACTGCTTTGTTCTGTTAATTCATCTCACAGAGTTACAGCTTTCTTCTCAAGAAACCTTTCGCTAAGACTCTTCTTGTGGAATTTACAAAGTGATATTTGGAAGCCCATAGAGGCTATGGTGAAAAGGAAATATTTTCCGTTAAAAATGAAAAGAAGATTTCTGAGAAACTGCTTTGTGTTCTGTTAATTCATCTCACAGAGTTACAGCTTTCCTCAAGAAGCCTTTCCCTAGGACTGTTATTGTGGAATTTGAAAAGTGATATTTGGAAGCCCATAGAGGGCTATGGTGAAAAGGAAATATCTTCCGTTAAAAACTGAAAAGAAGCTTTCTGAGAAACTGTTTTGTGTTCTGTTAATTCATCTCACAGAGTTACAGCTTTTCTCTCAAGAAGTCTTTCGCTAGGACTGGTCTTGTGGAATTTGCAAAGTGATATTTGGAAGCCCATAGAGGGCTACGGTGAAATAGGAAATATCTTCAGTTAAAAACTGAAAAGAAGCTTTCTGAGAAACTGCTTTGTTCTGTTAATTCATCTCACAGAATTACAGCTTTCCATTCAAGAAGCCTTTCTAAGACTGTTCTTGTGGAATTTACAAAGTGATATTTGAAAGCCTAAAGAGGTCTATGGTGAAAAGGAAATATCTAAGATAAAAACTGGAAAGAATCTTTCTGAGAAACTGCTTAGTGTTCTGTTAATTCATCTCAGAGATTTACAGCTTTCCATTCAAGAAGCCTTTCGCTATGACTGTTCTTGTGAATTTGCAAAGTGATATTTGAAAGCCTAAAGAGGTCTATGGTGAAAAGGAAATATCTTCAGTTAAAAACTGGAAAGAACATTTCTGAGAAAATTTTTTGTGATCTGTTCTTTCATCTCACAGAGTTTCAGCTTTCTCCGCAAGAAGCCTTCCGATAAGACTGTTCTTGTGGAATTTTCAAAGTGATATTTGAAAGCCTAAAGAGGTCTACGGTGAAAAAGGAAATATCTTCAGTTAAAAACTGGAAAGAAGTTTTCTGAGAAAATGCTTTGTGTTCTGTTAATTCATCTCACAGAGGTACAGCTTTCCCCTCAAGAAGCGTTTCGCTAAGACTGTTCTTGTGGAATTTGCAAAGTGATATTTGGAAGCCCTTAGAGTGCTAGGGTGAAAAAGGAAATATCCTAAGATAAAAACTGAAAAGAATCTTTCTGAGAAACTGCTTTGTGTTCTGTTAATTCATCTCACAGAGTTACAGCTTTCCCCTCAAGAAGCCTTTCGCTAAGACTGTTCTTGTGGAATTTGCAAAGTGATATTTGGAAGCCTATAGAGGCCTATGGTGAAAAGGAAATATCCTAAGATAAAAACCGAAAAGAAGCTTTCTGAGAAACTGCTTTGTGTTCTGTTAATTCATCTCACAGAGTTACAGCTTTCCTCAAGAAGCCTTTCACTAAGACTGTTCTTGTGGAATTTGCAAAGTGATATTTGGAAGCCCATAGAGGGCTATGGTGAAAAGGAAATATCTTCCGTTAAAAACTGGAAAGAAGCTTTCTGAGAAACTGTTTTGTGTTCTGTTAATTCATCTCACAGAGTTACAGCTTTTCTCTCAAGAAGTCTTTCGCTAGGACTGGTCTTGTGGAATTTGCAAAGTGATATTTGGAAGCCCATAGAGGGCTATGGTGAAAAGGAAATATTTTCCGTTAAAAATGAAAAGAAGATTTCTGAGAAACTGCTTTGTGTTCTGTTAATTCATCTCACAGAGTTACAGCTTTCCTCAAGAAGCCTTTCGCTAAGACTGTTCTTGTGGAATTTGCAAAGTGATATTTGGAAGCCTATAGAGGCCTATGGTGAAAAAGGAAATATCCTAAGATAAAAACTGAAAAGAAGTTTTCTGAGAAACTGCTTACTGTTCTGTTAATTCATCTCACAGAGTTACAGCTTTCTCAAGAAGCCTTTCGCTAAGACTGTTCTTGTGGAATTTGCAAATTGATATTTGGAAGCCCATAGAGGGCTATGGTGAAAGAGGAAATAATCTGAAATAATAACTGAAAAGAAGCTTTCTGAGAAACTGCTTTGTGTTCTGTTAATTCATCTCACAGAGTTACAGCTTTCCTCAAGAAGCCTTTCGCTAAGACTGTTCTTGTGGAATTTACAAAGTGATATTTGGAAGCCCATAGAGGGCTAAGGTGAAAAGGAAATATTTTCCGTTAAAAATGAAAAGAAGATTTCTGAGAAACTGCTTTGTGTTCTGTTAATTCATCTCAGAGATTTACAGCTTTCCATTCAAGAAGCCTTTCGCTAAGACTCTTCTTGTGGAATTTGCAAAGTCATATTTGGAAGCCCATAGGGCTATGGTGAAAAGGAAATATTTTCCGTTAAAAATGAAAAGAAGATTTCTGAGAAACTGCTTTGTTCTGTTAATTCATCTCAGAGAGTTACAGCTTTCTCAAGAAGCCTTTCGCTATGACTGTTCTTGTGAATTTGCAAAGTCATATTTGGAAGCCCTTAGAGTGCTAGGGTGAAAAGGAAATATCTTCTGTTAAAAACTGGAAAGAATCTTTCTGAGGAACTGCTTTCTGTTCTGTTAATTCATCTCACAGAGTTACAGCTTTTCTCTCAAGAAGTCTTTCGCTAGGACTGGTCTTGTGGAATTTGCAAAGTGATATTTGGAAGCCCATAGAGGGCTATGGTGAAATAGGAAATATCTTCAGTTAAAAACTGAAAAGAAGCTTTCTGAGAAACTGCTTTTTGTTCTGTTAATTCATCTCAGAGAGTTACAGCTTTCTCCTCAAGAAGCCTTTCGCTAGGACTGGTCTTGTGGAATTTGCAAAGTGATATTTGGAAGCCCATAGAGTGCTATGGTGAAAAAGGAAATATCTTCAGTTAAAAACTGGAAAGAAGATTTCTGAGAAACTTTTTTGTGATCTGTTCATACATCTCACAGAGTTTCAGCTTTCTCCGCAAGAAGCCTTTCGCTAAGACTGTTCTTGTGGAATTTACAAAGTGATATTTGAAAGCCTAAAGAGGTCTATGGTGAAAAAGGAAATATCTTCAGTTAAAAACTGGAAAGAAGTTTTCTGAGAAAATGCTTTGTGTTCTGTTAATTCATCTCACAGAGTTACAGCTTTCCCCTCAAGAAGCCTTTCGCTAAGACTGCTCTTGTGGAATTTGCAAAGTCATATTTGGAAGCCCTTAGAGTGCTAGGGTGAAAAAGGAAATATCCTAAGATAAAAACTGAAAAGAATCTTTCTGAGGAACTGCTTTCTGTTCTGTTAATTCATCTCAGAGATTTACAGCTTTCCATTCAAGAAGCCTTTCGCAAAGACTGTTCTTTTGGAATTGGCAAAGTGATATTTGGAAGGCCATAGAGAGCTATGGTGCATATGGAAATATCCTAAGATAAAAACCGAAAAGAAGCTTTCTGAGAAACTGCTTTGTGTTCTGTTAATTCATCTCAGAGATTTACAGCTTTCCCCTCAAGAAGCCTTTCGCTAAGACTGTTCTTGTGGAATTTGCAAAGAGATATTTGGAAGGCCATAGGGGGCTATGGTGAAAATGGAAATATCCTAAGATAAAAACCGAAAAGAAGCTTTCTGAGAAACTGCTTTGTGTTCTGTTAATTCATCTCAGAGAGTTACAGCTTTCTCCTCAAGAAGCCTTTCGCTAAGACTGTTCTTGTGAAATTTACAAAGTGATATTTGGAAGCCCATAGAGGGCTATGGTTATAAAGGAAATAACTTCCGTTAAAAACTGGAAAGAAGCTTTCTGAGAAACTACTTTGTGTTCTGTTAATTCATCTCACAGAGTTACAGCTTTCCTCTCAAGAAGCCTTTCGCTAAGACTGTTCTTGTGAAATTTACAAAGTGATATTTGGAAGCCCATAGAGGCTATGGTGAAAAGGAAATATCCTAAGATAAAAACCGAAAAGAAGCTTTCTGAGAAACTGCTTTGTGTTCTGTTAATTCATCTCACAGAGTTACAGCTTTCCCTCAAGAAGCCTTTCCTAAGACTGTTCTTGTGAATTTGCAAAGTGATATTTGAAGCCCATAGAGGCTATGGTGAAAAGGAAATATCTTCTGTTAAAAACTGGAAAGAAGATTTCTGAGAAACTGCTTTGTTCTGTTAATTCATCTCAGAGATTTACAGCTTTCCATTCAAGAAGCCTTTCTAAGACTGTTCTTGTGGAATTTGCAAAGGATATTTGGAAGCCCATAGGGGCTATGGTGAAAAGGAAATATCCTAAGATAAAAACTGGAAAGAAGCTTTCTGAGAAACTGCTTTGTGTTCTGTTAATTCATCTCACAGAGTTACAGCTTTCTCAAGAAGCCTTTCTAAGACTGTTCTTGTGAAATTTACAAAGTGATATTTGGAAGCCCTTAGAGGGCTATGGTGAAAAGAAATATCTTCCGTTAAAAACTGGAAAGAATCTTTCTGAGAAACTGCTTTGTGTTCTGTTAATTCATCTCAGAGTTACAGCTTTCTCAAGAAGCCTTCACTAAGACTGTTCTTGTGGAATTGGCAAAGTGATATTTGGAAGCCCATAGGGGCTATGGTGAAAAGAAATATCTTCCGTTAAAAACTGAAAAGAAGCTTTCTGAGAAACTGCTTTGTGTTCTGTTAATTCATCTCACAGAGTTACAGCTTTCTCAAGAAGCCTTTCTAAGACTGTTCTTGTGGAATTTGCAAGTGATATTTGGAAGCCCATAGGGGCTATGGTGAAAAGAAATATCTTCCGTTAAAAACTGAAAAGAAGCTTTCTGAGAAACTGCTTTGTTCTGTTAATTCATCTCACAGAGTTACAGCTTTCTCCTCAAGAAGCCTTTCGCTAAGGCTGTTCTTGTGGAATTGCAAAGTGATATTTGGAAGCCCATAGGGGCTATGGTGAAAAGAAATATCTTCCGTTAAAAACTGAAAAGAAGCTTTCTGAGAAACTGCTTTGTTCTGTTAATTCATCTCACAGTTACAGCTTTCTCCTCAAGAAGCCTTTCCTAAGACTGTTCTTGTGGAATTTACAAAGTGATATTTGGAAGCCCATAGGGGCTATGGTGAAAAGGAAATATCTTCCGTTAAAAACTGAAAAGAAGCTTTCTGAGAAACTGCTTTGTATTCTGTTAATTCATCTCAGAGAGTTACAGCTTTCTCCTCAAGAAGTCTTTCGCTAGGACTGGTCTTGTGGAATTTGCAAAGTCATATTTGGAAGCCCTTAGAGGGCTATGGTGAAAAGAAATATCTTCCGTTAAAAACTGAAAAGAAGCTTTCTGAGAAACTGCTTGTGTTCTGTTAATTCATCTCAGAGAGTTACAGCTTTCCTTCAAGAAGCCTTTCGCTAAGACTGTTCTTGTGAAATTTACAAAGTGATATTTGGAAGCCCTTAGAGGGCTATGGTGAAAATGGAAATATCCTAAGATAAAAACTGGAAAGAAGCTTTCTGAGAAACTGCTTTGTGTTCTGTTAATTCATCTCAGAGAGTTACAGCTTTCCTCAGAAGCCTTTCACTAAGACTGTTCTTGTGGAATTTGCAAAGAGATATTTGGAAGCCCACAG
>JAKFHT010000178.1:0-81362 GCA_023783455.1 Erythrocebus patas
CCAGACCGGCTCAAACCAAACCAGACCAGCTGAAACCGGTTTTGACTGGCTCAAACCGGACTAAAACATGACCGGACCGGCTCAAACCGGATCAATCCAGGCCAGACCGGCTCAAACGGGTTTTGACCAGCTCAAACCGGACTCAAACGGGTTTTGACCAAATTAAACCAGGCCAGACCGGCTCAAACCAATTTTGACCGGCTCAAACTGGACTCAAACCACCAGACCGGCTCAAACAGGTTTTGACCAGCTCAAACAGACTCAAACCGGTTTTGACCATATTTATCCGGACCAGACCAGCTCAAAACGGTTTCGTCCTGCTCAAACCGGACTCAAGCCAGACCAGACCGGCTCAAACTGCCTCAAACCTGACCAGAACATCTCAAACCGGCTTTCACCGCCTCAAACCGTACTCATACGGGTTTTGACCAGATCAAAGCAGGCCAGACCGTCTCCAATCGATTTTGACTGGCTCAAACCGGACTCAAACCGGACTAGACCGGCACACACCGGTTTTGAATGGCTCAAACTGGACTCAAACAGGAACAGACCGGCTCAAACAGGAACAGACCGGCTCAAACCGGCTCAAGCCAGACCAGACCGGCTCAAACTGCCTCAAACCGGACCAGAACATCACAAACCGGATTTCACCTGCTCAAACCGTACTCATACGTGTTTTGACCAGATCAAACCAGGCCAGACCCTCTCCAATCGATTTTGACTGGCTCAAACCGGACTCAAACAGGACTAGACCGGCTCAAACCAGTTTTGAACGGCTCAAACCGGACTCAAACAGGAACAGACAGGCTCAAGCAGGAACAGACCAGCTCAAACCGGCTCACACCAGACCAGAACGGCTCAAACCGGCTCAAACCGGACCAGAACATCTCAAACCGGTTTTCACCGGCTCAAACCGGTCTCATACGGGTTTTGACCAGATCAAACCAGGCCAGACCGGCTCAAACCGGTTTTGACGGGCTCAAACCGGACTGAAACCGGCCCAGACCGGTTTCAATCGGTTTTGACAGGCTCAAACCGGACCAGACCGGCTCAAATCCAACCAGACCGGCGGAAACCGGTTTTGACTGGCTCAAACCGGACTAAAACATGACCGGACCGGCTCAAACCGGATCATTCCAGGCCAGACCGGCTCAAACCGGTTTTGACCAGCTCAAACTGGACTCAAACGGGTTTTGACCAAATCAAAGCAGGCCAGACTGGCTCAAACCAATTTTGACTGGCTCAAACTGGACTCAAACCCGACCAGACCGACTCAAACCGGTTTTGACCGGCTCAAACAGACTCAAACCGGTTTTGACCATATTTATCCGGACCAGACCAGCTCAAAACGGTTTTGACCTGCTCAAACCGGACTCAAACCAGGCCAGACCGGCTCAAACCGGTTTTGACTGGCTCAAACCGGACTAAAACATGACCGGACCGGCTCAAACCGGATCAATCCAGGCCAGACCAGCTCAAACCGCTTTTGACCAGCTCAAACCGGACTCAAACGGGTTTCGACCAAATCAAACCAGGCCAGACCGGCTCAAACCAATTTTGACCGGCTCAAACTCGACTCAAACCCGAGCAGCCCGGCTGAAACCGGTTTTAACCGGCTCAAACAGACTCAAACTGGTTTTGACCGTATTTTTCCGGACCAGATCAGCTCAAAACGGTTTTGAGCTGCTCAAACCGGACTCAAACCAGGCCAGACCGGCTCAAACCTCTTTTGACTGGCTCAAAAAGGACTCAAACCGGAACAAACAGGCTCAAACCGGATTTGACTGGCTGAAATCTGACTCAAACCGGACTAGACCGGCTCACACCGGTTTTGAATGGCTCAAACTGGACTCAAACAGGAACAGACCGGCTCAAACAGTAACAGACCGGCTCAAACCGTCTCAAGCCAGAACAGACCGGCTCAAACTGCCTCAAACCTGACCAGAACATCTCAAACCGCCTTTCAGCGCCTCAAACCATACTCATACGGGTTTTGACCAGATCAAAGCAGGCCAGGCCGTCTCCAATCGATTTTGACTGGCTCAAACCGGACTCAAACCGGACTAGACCAACACAAACTGGTTTTGAATGGTTCAAACCGGACTCAAACAGGAACAGACCGGCTCAAACAGGAACAGACCAGCTCAAACCACCTCACACCAGACCAGAATGGCTCAAACCGGCTCAAACCGGACCAGAACATCTCAAACCGGTTTTCACCGGCTCAAACCCGTCTCATACGGGTTTTGACCAGATCAAACCAGGCCAAACCTGCTCAAACCGGTTTTGACCGGCTCAAACTGGACTCAAACCCGACCAGACCGGCTCAAACCTGTTTTGACCGGCTCAAACAGACTCAAACCGGTTTTGACCGTATTTATCCGGACCAGACCAGCTCAAAACGGTTTGGACCTGCTCAAACCGGACTCAAACCAGGCCAGACCGGCTCAAACCGGTTTTGACCGGCTCAAACCGGACTCAAACCAGACCAGACCGGCTCAAACCTGTTTTGACTGGCTCAAAAAGGACTCAAACCGGAACAAACAGGCTCAAACCGGTTTTGACCAGCTGAAACCGGACTCAAACCGGACTAGACCGGCTCACACCGGTTTTGAATGGCTCAAACTGGACTCAAACAGGAACAGACAGGCTCAAACAGTAACAGACCGGCTCAAACCGGCTCAAGCCAGACCAGACCGGCTCAAACTGGCTCAAACCGGACCAGAACATCTCAAACCGGTTTTCACCGGCTCACACCGTACTCATACGGGTTTTGACCAGATCAAACCAGGCCAGACCCTCTCCAATCGATTTTGACTGGCTCAAACCGGACTCAAACCGGACTAGACCAGCTCTAACCGGTTTTGAACGGCTCAAACCGGACTCAAACTGCAACAGACAGGCTCAAGCAGGAACAGACCAGCTCAAACCGGCTCACACCAGACCAGAACGGCTCAAACCGGCTCAAACCGGACCAGAACATCTCAAACCGGTTTTCACCGGCTCAAACCGGTCTCATACGGGTTTTGACCAGATCAAACCAGGCCAGACCGGCTCAAACCGGTTTTGACTGGCTGAAACCGGACTCAAACCGGCCCAGACCGGTTTCAATCGGTTTTGACAGGCTCAAACCGGACAAGACAGGCTCAAACCTAACCAGACCGGCTGAAACCGGTTTTGACTGGCTCACACCGGACTAAAACATGACTGGACCGGCTCAAACGGGATCAACCCAGCCAGACCGGCTCAAACCGGTTTTGACCAGCTCAAACCGGACTCAAACGTGTTTTGACCAAATCAAACCAGGCCAGACCGGCTCAAACCAATTTTGACCGGCTCAAACTGGACTCAAACCCAACCAGACCGGCTCAAACCGGTTTTGACCGGCTCAAACAGACTCAAACCGGTTTTGACCATATTTATCTGGACCAGACCACCTCAAAACGGTTTTGACCTGCTCAAACCGGACTCAAACTGGACCAGACCGGCTCAAACCGAACCAGACCGGCTGAAACCGGTTTTGACTTTCTCAAACCGTACTAAAACATGACCGGACTGGCTCAAACCATGTCAATCCAGGCCAGACCGGCTCAAACAGGTTTTGACCAGCTCAAACCGGACTCAAACGGGTTTTGACCAAATCAAACCAGGCCAGACCGGCTCAAACCGATTTTGACCGGCTCAAACTGGACTCAAACCCGACCAGCCCGGCTCAAACCGGTTTTGACCGGCTCAAACAGACTCAAACTGGTTTTGACCGTATTTATCCGGACCAGATCAGCTCAAAACGGTTTGGACCTGCTCAAACCGGACTCAAACCAGGCCAGACCGGCTCAAACCGGTTTTGACCGGCTCAAACTGGACTCAAACCGGACCAGACCGGCTCAAACCTGTTTTGACTGGCTCAAAAAGGACTCAAACCAGAACAAACATGCTAAAACCGGTTTTGACTGCCTGAAACCTGACTCAAACCGGACTAGACCGGCTCACACCGGATTTGAATGGCTCAAACTGGACTCAAACAGGAACAGACCGGCTCAAACAGTAACAGACCGGCTCAAACCGGCTCAAGCCAGACCAGACCGGCTCAAACTGCCTCAAACCGGACCAGAACATCACAAAACGGATTTCACCTGCTCAAACCGTACTCATAAGTGTTTTGACCAGATCAAACCAGGCCAGACCCTCTCCAATCGATTTTGACTGTCTCAAACCGGACTCAAACAGGACTAGACCGGCTCAAACCGGTTTAGAACGGCTCAAACCGGACTCAAACAGGAACAGACCGGCTGAAACAGGAACATACCACCTCAAACCGGCTCACACCAGACCAGAACGGCTCAAACCGGCTCAAACCGGACCAGACCGGCTCAAACCTGCTTCGACTGGCACAAAAAGGACTCAAACCGGAACAATCAGGCCCAAACCGGTTTTGACCGGCTGAAACCGGACTCAAACCGGACTAGACCGGCTCACACCGGTTTTGAATGGCTCAAACTGGACTCAAACATGAAGAGACCGGCTCAAACAGTAACAGACCGGCTCAAACCGGCTCAAGCCAGACCAGACCGGCTCAAACTGGCTCAAACCGGACCAGAACATCTCAAACCGTTTTTCACCGGCTCAAACCGTACTCATACGGGTTTTGACCAGATCAAACCAGCCCAGACGTGCTCAAACCGGTTTTGACTGGCTGAAACCGGACTCAAACCGGCCCAGACCGGTTTCAATCGGTTTTGACAGGCTCAAACCGGACAAGACCGCCTCAAACCGAACCAGACCGGCTGAAACCGGTTTTGACTGGCTCAAACCGGACTAAAACATGACTGGACCAGCTCAAACCGGATCAACCCCGGCCAGACCGGCTCAAACCGGTTTTGACCAGCTCAAACCGGACTCAAACGTGTTTTGACCAAATCAAACCAGGCCAGACCGGCTCAAACCAATTTTGACCGGCTCAAACTGGACTCAAACCCGACCAGACCGGCTCAAACCGGTTTTGACCGGCTCAAACAGACTCAAACCGGTTTTGACCATATTTATCCGGACCAGACCAGCTCAAAACGGTTTTGACCTGCTCAAACCGGACTCAAACCAGGCCAGACCGGCTCAAACCTGTTTTGACTGGCTCAAAAAGACTCAAACCGGAACAAACAGGCTCAAACCTGTTTTGACCGGCTGAAACCGGACTCAAACCGGACTAGACCGGCTCACACCGGTTTTGAATGCCTCAAACTGGACTCAAACAGGAACAGACCGGCTCAAACAGTAACAGACCGGCTCAAACCGGCTCAAGCCAGACCAGACCGGCTCAAACTGCCTCAAACCTGACCAGAACAACTCAAACCGGCTTTCACCGGCTCAAACCGTACTCATACGGGTTTTGACCAGATCAAAGCAGGCCAGACCGTCTCCAATCGATTTTGACTGGCTCAACCCGGACTCAAACCGGACTTGACCGGCTCAAACCGGTTTTGAACGGCTCAAACCGGACTCAAACAGGAACAGACCGGCTCAAACAGGAACACACCAGCTCAAACCGGCTCAAACCAGACCAGAACGGCTCAAACCGGCTCAAACCGGACCAGAACATCTCAAACCGGTTTTCACCGGCTCAAACCGGTCTCATACAGGTTTTGACCAGATCAAACCAGGCCAGACCGGCTCAAACCGTTTTGACTGGCTGAAACCGGACTCAAACCGGCCCAGACCGGTTTCAATCGGTTTTGACAGGCTCATACTGGACCAGACCGGCTCAAACCGAACCAGACCGGCTGAAACCGGTTTTGACTGGCTCACACCGGACTAAAACATGACTGGACCGGCTCAAACCGGATCAATCCAGGCCAGACCGGCTCAAACCGGTTTTGACCAGCTCAAACCGGACTCAAACGGGTTTTGACCAAATCAAACCAGGCCAGACCGGCTCAAACCAATTTTGACCGGCTCAAACTGGACTCAAACCCGACCAGCCCGGCTCAAACCGGTTTTGAATGGCTCAAACTGGACTCAAACAGGAACAGACCGGCTCAAACAGTAACAGACCGGCTCAAACCGGCTCAAGCCAGACCAGACCGGCTCAAACTGCCTCAAACCTGACCAGAACATCTCAAACCGGCTTTCACCGGCTCAAACCAGACTCATACGGGTTTTGACCAGATCAAAGCAGGCCAGACCGTCTCAATCGATTTTGACTGGCTCAAACCGGACTCAAACCGGACTAGACCAGCTCAAACCGGTTTTGAACGGCTCAAACCGGACTCAAACAGGAACAGACCGGCTCAAACAGGAAGAGACCAGCTCAAACCGGCTCACACCAGACCAGAATGGCTCAAACGGACTCAAACCGGACCAGAACATCTCAAACCGGTTTTCACCGTCTCAAACCGGTCTCATACGGGTTTTGACCAGATCAAACCAGGCCAGACCTGCTCAAACCGGTTTTGACGGCTTAAACTGGACTCAAACCCGACCAGACCGGCTCAAACCGGTTTTGACCGGCTCAAACAGACTCAAACCGGTTTTGACCATATTTATCCGGACCAGACCAGCTCAAAACGGTTTTGACCTGCTCAAACCGGACTCAAACCAGGCCAGACCGGCTCAAACCGGTTTTGACCGGCTCAAACCGGACTCAAACCGGACCAGACTGGCTCAAACCTGTTTCGACTGGCTCAAAAAGGACTCAAACCGGAACAAACAGGCTCAAACCGGTTTTGACCGGCTGAAACCGGACTCAAACCGGACTAGACCAGCTCACACCGGTTTTGAATGGCTCAAACTGGACTCAAACAGGAACAGACAGGCTCAAACAGTAACAGACCGGCTCAAACCGGCTCACACCAGACCAGAACGGCTCAAACCAGCTCAAACCGGACCAGAACATCTCAAACCGGTTTTCACCAGCTCAAACCGGTCTCATACGGGTTTTGACCAGATCAAACCAGGCCAGACCGGCTCAAACCGGTTTTGACTGGCTGAAACCGGACTCAAACCGGCCCAGACCGGTTTCAATCGGTTTTGACAGGCTCAAACCGGACAAGACCGGCTCAAACCGAACCAGACCGGCTGAAACCCGTTTTGACTGGCTCAAACCGGACTAAAACATGACTGGACCAGCTCAAACCGGATCAACCCCGGCCAGACCGGCTCAAACCGGTTTTGACCAGCTCAAACCGGACTCAAACGTGTTTTGACCAAATCAAACCAGGCCAGACCGGCTCAAACCAATTTTGACCGGCTCAAACTGGACTCAAACCCGACCAGCCCGGCTCAAACCGGTTTTGACCGGCTCAAACAGACTCAAACTTGCTTTGACCGTATATTTCCGGACCAGATCAGCTCAAAACGGTTTTGACCTGCTCAAACCGGACACAAACCAGGCCAGACCGGCTCAAACCGGTTTTGACCGGCTCAAACCGGACTCAAACCGGACCAGACCGGCTCAAACCTGTTTTGACTGGCTCAAAAACGACTCAAACCGGAATAAACAGGCTCAAACCGGTTTTGACGGCCTGAAACCTGACTCAAACCGGACTAGACCGGCTCACACCGGTTTTGAATGGCTCAAACTGGACTCAAACAGGAATAGACCGGCTCAAATAGTAACAGACCGGCTCAAACCGGCTCAAGCCAGACCAGACCGGCTCAAACTGCCTCAAACCTAACCAGAACATCTCAAACCGGCTTTCACCGGCTCAAACCGTACTCATACGGGTTTTGACCAAATCAAAGCAGGCCAGACGGTCTCCAATCGATTTTGACTGGCTCAAACCGGACTCAAACCGGACTAGACCAACTGAAACTGGTTTTGAACGGCTCAAACCGGACTCAAACAGGAACAGACCGGCTCAAACCGGAACAGACCAGCTCAAACCGGCTCACACCAGACCAGAATGGCTCAAACCGGCTCAAACCGGACCAGAACATCTCAAACCGGTTTTCACCGGCTGAAACCGGTCTCATACGGGTTTTGACCAGATCAAACCAGGCCAGACCTGCTCAAACCGGTTTTGACCGGCTCAAACTGGACTCAAACCCGACCAGACCGGCTCAAACCGGTTTTGACCGGCTCAAACAGACTCAAACCGGTTTTGACCATATTTATCCGGACCAGACCAGCTCAAAACGGTTTGGACCTGCTCAAACCGGACTCAAACCAGGCCAGACCGGCTCAAACCGGTTTTGACCGGCTCAAACGGACTCAAACCGGACCAGACCGGCTCAAACCTGTTTCGACTGGCTCAAAAAGGACTCAAACCGGAACAAACAGGCTCAAACCGGTTTTGACCGGCTGAAACCGGACTCAAACCGGACTAGACCAGCTCACACCGGTTTTGAATGGCTCAAACTGGACTCAAACAGGAACAGACAGGCTCAAACAGTAACAGACCGGCTCAAACCGGCTCACACCAGACCAGAACGGCTCAAACCAGCTCAAACCGGACCAGAACATCTCAAACCGGTTTTCACCAGCTCAAACCGGTCTCATACGGGTTTTGACCAGATCAAACCAGGCCAGACCGGCTCAAACCGGTTTTGACTGGCTGAAACCGGACTCAAACCGGCCCAGACCGGTTTCAATCGGTTTTGACAGGCTCAAACCGGACAAGACCGCTCAAACCGAACCAGACCGGCTGAAACCCGTTTGACTGGCTCAAACCGACTAAAACATGACTGGACCGGCTCAAACCGGATCAACCCCGGCCAGACCGGCTCAAACCGGTTTTGACCAGCTCAAACCGGACTCAAACGTGTTTTGACCAAATCAAACCAGGCCAGACCGGCTCAAACCAATTTTGACCGGCTCAAACTGGACTCAAACCCGACCAGACCGGCTCAAACCGGTTTTGACCAGCTCAAACAGACTCAAACCGGTTTTGACCATATTTATCCGGACCAGACCAGCTCAAAACGGTTTTGACCTGCTCAAACCGGACTCAAACCAGGCCAGACCGGCTCAAACCTGTTTTGACTGGCTCAAAAAGACTCAAACCGGAACAAACAGGCTCAAACCTGTTTTGACCGGCTGAAACCGGACTCAAACCGGACTAGACCGGCTCACACCGGTTTTGAATGGCTCAAACTGGACTCAAACAGGAACAGACCGGCTCAAACAGGAACAGACCGGCTCAAACCGGCTCAAGCCAGACCAGACCGGCTCAAACTGCCTCAAACCTGACCAGAACAACTCAAACCGGCTTTCACCGGCTCAAACCGTACTCATACGGGTTTTGACCAGATCAAAGCAGGCCAGACCCTCTCCAATCGATTTTGACTGGCTCAAACCGGACTCAAACCGGACTAGACCGGCTCAAACCGGTTTTGAACGGCTCAAACCGGACTCAAACAGGAACAGACCGGCTCAAACAGGAACAGACCAGCTCAAACCGGCTCAAACCAGACCAGAACGGCTCAAACCGGCTCAAACCGGACCAGAACATCTCAAACCGGTTTTCACCGGCTCAAACCGGTCTCATACGGGTTTTGACCAGATCAAACCAGGCCAGACCGTCTCAAACCGGTTTTGACTGGCTGAAACCGGACTCAAACCGGCCCAGACCGGTTTCAATCGGTTTTGACAGGCTCATACTGGACCAGACCGGCTCAAACCGAACCAGACCGGCTGAAACTGGTTTTGACTGGCTCAAACCGGACTAAAATATGACTGGACCGGCTCAAACCGGATCAATACAGGCCAGACCGGCTCAAACCTGTTTTGACCAGCTCAAACCGGACTCAAACGGGTTTTGACCAAATCAAACCAGGCCAGACCGGCTCAAACCAATTTTGACCGGCTCAAACTGGACTCAAACCGGACCAGACCGTCTCAAACCTGTTTTGACTGGCTCAAAAAGGACTCAAACCGGAACAAACAGGCTCAAACCGGTTTTGACCGCCTGAAACCTGACTCAAACCGGACTAGACCGGCTCACACCGGTTTTGAATGGCTCAAACTGGACTCAAACAGGAACAGACCGGCTCAAACAGTAACAGACCGGCTCAAACCGGCTCAAGCCAGACCAGACCGGCTCAAACTGCCTCAAACCTGACCAGAACATCTCAAACCGGCTTTCACCGGCTCAAACCGTACTCATACGGGTTTTGACCAGATCAAACCAGGCCAGACCCTCTCCAATCGATTTTGACTGGCTCAAACCGGACTCAAACCGGACTAGACCGGCTCAAACCGCTCAAACCGGTTTTGACCAGCTCAAACCGGACTCAAACAGGAACAGACCGGCTCAAACAGGAACAGACCAGCTCAAACCGGCTCACACCAGACCAGAATGGCTCAAACCGGCTCAAACCGGACCAGAACATCTCAAACTGGTTTTCACCGGCTCAAACCGGTCTCATACGGGTTTTGACCAGATCAAACCAGGCCAGACCGGCTCAAACCGGTTTTGACTGGCTGAAACCGGACTCAAACCAGGCCAGACCGGCTCAAACCGGTTTTGACCGGCTCAAACCGACCAGACCGGCTCAAACCGAACCAGACCGGCTCAAACCGGTTTTCACCAGCTCAAACCGGACTCAAACAGGAACAGACCGGCTCAAACCGGATCAATCCAGGCCAGACCGCTCAAACCAATTTTGACCGGCTCAAACTGGACTCAAACCCGACCAGCCCGGCTCAAACCGGTTTTGACCGCTCAAACAGACTCAAACTGGTTTTGACCGTATTTTCCGGACCAGATCAGCTCAAAACGGTTTGGACCTGCTCAAACCGACTCAAACCAGGCCAGACCGCTCAAACCGGTTTTGACCGGCTCAAACCGGACTCAAACCGACCAGACCGGCTCAAACCTGTTTTGACTGGCTCAAAAGGACTCAAACCGAACAAACAGGCTCAAACCGGTTTTGACCGGCTGAAACCGGACTCAAACCGGACTAGACTGGCTCACACCGGTTTTGAATGGCTCAAACTGGACTCAAACAGGAACAGACCGGCTCAAACAGTAACAGACCGGCTCAAACCGCTCAAGCCAGACCAGACCGGCTCAAACTGCCTCAAACCTGACCAGAACATCTCAAACCGGCTTTCACCGGCTCAAACCGGACTCAAACGGGTTTTGACCAGATCAAAGCAGGCCAGACCCTCTCCAATCGATTTTGACTGGCTCAAACCGGACTCAAACCGGACTAGACCGGCTCAAACCGGTTTTGAACGGCTCAAACCGACTCAAACAGGAACAGACCGGCTCAAACAGGAACAGACCAGCTCAAACCGGCTCACACCAGACCAGAATGGCTCAAACCGGCTCAAACCGGACCAGAACATCTCAAACCGGTTTTCACCGGCTCAAACCGGTCTCATACGGGTTTTGACCAGATCAAACCAGGCCAGACCTGCTCAAACCGGTTTTGACTGGCTCAAACTGGACTCAAACCCGACCAGACCGGCTCAAACCGGTTTTGACCGCTCAAACAGACTCAAACCGGTTTTGACCATATTTATCCGGACCAGACCAGCTCAAAACGGTTTGGACCTGCTCAAACCGACTCAAACCAGGCCAGACCGGCTCAAACCGGTTTTGACCGGCTCAAACCGGACTCAAACCGACCAGACCGGCTCAAACCTGTTTTGACTGGCTCAAAAGGACTCAAACCGAACAAACAGGCTCAAACCGGTTTTGACCGGCTCAAACCGGACTCAAACCGACTAGACCGGCTCACACCGGTTTTGAATGGCTCAAACTGACTCAAACAGGAACAGACCGGCTCAAACAGTAACAGACCGGCTCAAACCGGCTCAAGCCAGACCAGACCGCTCAAACCTGTTTTGACTGGCTCAAAAGGACTCAAACCGGAACAAACAGGCTCAAACCGGTTTTGACCGCCTGAAACGTGACTCAAACCGGACTAGACCGGCTCACACGGTTTTGAATGGCTCAAACTGGACTCAAACAGGAACAGACCGGCTCAAACAGTAACAGACCGGCTCAAACCGGCTCAAGCCAGACCAGACCGGCTCAAACTGCCTCAAACCTGACCAGAACATCTCAAACCGGCTTTCACCGGCTCAAACCGTACTCATACGGGTTTTGACCAGATCAAACCAGGCCAGACCCTCTCCAATCGATTTTGACTGGCTCAAACCGGACTCAAACCGGACTAGACCGGCTCAAACCGGTTTTGAACGGCTCAAACCGGACTCAAACAGGAACAGACCGGCTCAAACAGGAACAGACCAGCTCAAACCGGCTCACACCAGACCAGAATGGCTCAAACCGGCTCAAACCGGACCAGAACATCTCAAACTGGTTTTCACCGGCTCTAACCGGTCTCATACGGGTTTTGAGCTGATCAAACCAGGCCAGACCGGCTAAAACCGGTTTTGACTGGCTGAAACCGGACTCAAACCGGCCCAGACCGGTTTCAATCGGTTTTGACAGGCTCAAACCGGACAAGACTGGCTCAAACCGAACCAGACCGGCTGAAACTGGTTTTGACTGGCTCAAACCGGACTAAAACATAACTGGACCGGCTCAAACTGGATCAATCCAGGCCAGAACAGCTCAAACCGGTTTTCACCAGCTCAAACCTGATTCAAACGGGTTTTGACCAAATCAAACCAGGCCAGACCGGCTCAAACCAATTTTGACCGGCTCAAACTGGACTCAAACCCGACCAGCCCGGCTCAAACCGGTTTTGACCGGCTCAAACAGACGCAAACTGGTTTTGACCGTATTTTTCCGGACCAGATCAGCTCAAAACGGTTTGGACCTGCTCAAACCGGACTCAAACCAGGCCAGACCAGCTCAAACCGGTTTTGACCGGCTCAAACCGGACTCAAAGCGGACCAGACCGGCTCAAACCTGTTTTGACTGGCTCAAAAAGGACTCAAACCGAAGCAAACAGGCTCAAAGCGGTTTTGACCGGCAGAAACCGGACTCAAACCGGACTAGACTGGCTCACACCGGTTTTGAATGGCTCAAACTGGACTCAAACAGGAACAGACCGGCTCAAACAGTAACAGACTGGCTCAAACCGGCTCAAGCCAGACCAGACCGGCTCAAACTGCCTCAAACCTGACCAGAACATCTCAAACCGGCTTTCACCGCCTCAAACCGTACTCATACGGGTTTTGACCAGATCAAAGCAGGCCAGACCCTCTCCAATCGATTTTGACTGGCTCAAACCGGACTCAAACCGGACTAGACCGGCTCAAACCGGTTTTGAACCCCTCAAACCGGACTCAAACAGGAACAGACAGCTCAAACAGGAACAGACCAGCTCAAACCGACTCACACCAGACCAGAACGGCTCAAACCGGCTCAAACCGGACCAGAACATCTCAAACCGGTTTTCACCGGCTCAAACCGGTCTCATACGGGTTTTGACCACATCAAACCAGGCCAGACCGGCTCAAACCGGTTTTGACTGGCTGAAACCGGACTCAAACCGGCCCAGACCAGTTTCAATCGGTTTTCACAGGCTCAAACCGGTCCAGACCGGCTCAAACCGAACCAGACCGGCTGAAACCGGTTTTGACTGGCTCACACCGGACTAGAATATGACTGGACCGGCTCAAACCGGATCAATCCAGGCCAGACCGGCTCAAACCTGTTTTGAAAAGCTCAAACCGGACTCAAACGTGTTTTGACCAAATCAAACCAGGCCAGACCGGCTCAAACCAATTTTGACCGGATCAAACTGGACTCAAACCCTACCAGCCCGGCTCAAACCGGTTTTGACCGGCTCAAACAGACTCAAACTGGTTTTGACCGTATTTTTCCGGACCAGATCAGCTCAAAACGGTTTTGACCTGCTCAAACCGGACTCAAACCAGGCCAGACCTGCTCAAACCGGTTTTGACCGGCTCAAACTGGACTCAAACCCGACCAGACAGGCTCAAACCGGTTTTGACCGGCTCAAACAGACTCAAACCGGTTTTGACCATATTTATCCGGACCAGACCAGCTCAAAACGGTTTTGACCTGCTCAAACCGGACTCAAACGGACCAGACCGGCTCAAACCGGTTTTGACCGGCTCAAACCGGACTCAAACGGACCAGACCGGCTCAAACCTGTTTCGACTGGCTCAAAAAGGACTCAAACCGGAACAAACAGGCTCAAAGCGGTTTTGACCGGCTGAAACCGGACTCAAACCGGACTAGACCGGCTCACACCGGTTTTGAATGGCTCAAACTGGACTCAAACAGGAACAGACAGGCTCAAACAGTAACAGACCGGCTCAAACCGGCTCAAGCCAGACCAGACCGGCTCAAACTGGCTCAAACCGGACCAGAACATCTCAAACCGGTTTTCACCGGCTCAAACCGTACTCATACGGGTTTTGACCAGATCAAACCAGGCCAGACACTCTCCAATCGATTTTGACTGGCTCAAACCGGACTCAAACTGGACTAGACCGGCTCAAACCGTTTTGAACGGCTCAAACCAGACTCAAACAGGAACAGACCGGCTCAAACAGTAACAGACCGGCTCAAACCGGCTCAAGCCAGACCAGACCGGCTCAAACTGGCTCAAACCAGACCAGAACATCTCAAACCGGTTTTCACCGGCTCAAACCGGTCTCATACGGGTTTTGACCAGATCAAAGCAGGCCAGACCGTCTCCAATCGATTTTGACTGGCTCAAACCGGACTCAAACCGGACTAGACCGGCTCTAACCGGTTTTGAACGGCTCAAACCGGACTCAAACAGCAACAGACAGGCTCAAGAGGGAACAGACCAGCTCAAACCGGCTGACACCAGACCAGAACGGCTCAAACCAGCACAAACCGGACCAGAACATCTCAAACTGGTTTTCACCGGCTTAAACCGGACTCATACGGGTTTTGACCAGATCAAACCAGGCCAGACCGGCTCAAACCGGTTTTGACTGGCTGAAACCAGACTCAAACCGGCCCAGACCGGTTTCAATCGGTTTTGACAGGCTCAAACTGGACCAGACCGGCTCAAACCGAACCAGACCGGCTGAAACCGGTTTTGACTGGCTCAAACCGGACTAAAACATGACTGGAACGGCTCAAACCGGATCAATCCAGGCCAGACCGGCTCAAAACGGTTTTGACCAGCTCACACCGAACTCAAAGGTGTTTTGACCAAATCAAACCAGGCCAGACCGGCTCAAACCAATTTTGACCGGCTCAAACTGGACTCACACCCGACCAGACCGGCTCAAACCGGTTTTGACCGGCTCAAACAGACTCAAACCGGTTTTGACCATATTTATCCGGACCAGACCAGCTCAAAACGGTTTTGACCTGCTCAAACCGGACTCAAACCAGGCCAGACCGGCTCAAACTGGTTTTGACCGGCTCAAACCGGACTCAAACCGGACCAGACCGGCTCAAACCTGTTTCGACTGGCTCAAAAAGGACTCAAACCGGAACAAACAGGCTCAAACCGGTTTTGACCAGCTGAAACCGGACTCAAACCGGACTAGACCGGCTCACACCGGTTTTGAATGGCTCAAACTGGACTGAAACAGGAACAGACAGGCTCAAACAGTAACAGACCGGCTCAAACCGGCTCAAGCCAGACCAGACCGGCTCAAACTGCCTCAAACCTGACCAGAACATCTCAAACCGGCTTTCACCAGCTCAAACCGTACTCATACGGGTTTTGACCAGATCAAAGCAGGCCAGACCGTCTCCTATCAATTTTGACTGGCTCAAACTGGACTCAAACCGGACTAGACCAACTCAAACCGGTTTTGAACGGCTCAAACGGGACTCAAACAGGAACAGACCGGCTGAAACAGGAACAGACCAGCTCAAACCGGCTCACACCAGACCAGAACGGCTCAAACGGACTCAAACGGACCAGAACATCTCAAACTGGTTTTCACCGGCTCAAACCGGACTCATACGGGTTTTGACCAGATCAAACCAGGCCAGACCGGCTCAAACCGGTTTTGACTGGCTGAAACCAGACTCAAACCGGCCCAGACCGGTTTCAATCGGTTTTGACAGGCTCAAACTGGACCAGACCGGCTCAAACCGAACCAGACCGGCTGAAACCGGTTTTGACTGGCTCAAACCGGACTAAAACATGACTGGAACGGCTCAAACCGGATCAATCCAGGCCAGACCGGCTCAAAACGGTTTTGACCAGCTCACACCGAACTCAAACGTGTTTTGACCAAATCAAACCAGGCCAGACCGGCTCAAACCAATTTTGACCGGCTCAAACTGGACTCAAACCCGACCAGACCGGCTCAAACCGGTTTTGACCGGCTCAAACAGACTCAAACCGGTTTTGACCATATTTATCCGGACCAGACCAGCTCAAAACGGTTTGGACCTGCTCAAACCGGACTCAAACCAGGCCAGACCGGCTCAAACCGGTTTTGACCGGCTCAAACCGGACTCAAACCGGACCTGACCGGCTCAAACCTGTTTCGACTGGCTCAAAAAGGACTCAAACCGGAACAAACAGGCTCAAACCGGTTTTGACCAGCTGAAACCGGACTCAAACCGGACTAGACCGGCTCACACCGGTTTTGAATGGCTCAAACTGGACTGAAACAGGAACAGACAGGCTCAAACAGTAACAGACCGTCTCAAACCGGCTCAAGCCAGACCAGACCGGCTCAAACTGCCTCAAACCTGACCACAACATCTCAAACCGGCTTTCACCGGCTCAAACCGTACTCATACGGGTTTTGACCAGATCAAAGCAGGCCAGACCGTCTCCTATCGATTTTGACTGGCTCAAACTGGACTCAAACCGGACTAGAGCAACTCAAACTGGTTTTGAACGGCTCAAACGGGACTCAAACAGGAACAGACCGGCTGAAACAGGAACAGACCAGCTCAAACCGGCTCACACCAGACCAGAATGGCTCAAACCGGTTTTCACCGGCTCAAACCGTACTCATACGGGTTTTGACCAGATCAAACCAGGCCAGACCCTCTCATATCGATTTTGACTGGCTCAAACAGGACTCAAACCGGACTAGACTGGCTCAAACCGGTTTTGAACGGCTCAAACCGGACTCAAACAGGAACAGACAGGCTCAAGCAGGAACAGACCAGCTCAAACCGGCTCACACCAGACCAGAACGGCTCAAACCGGCTCAAACCGGACCAGAACATCTCAAACCGGTTTTCACCGGCTCAAACCGGTCTCATACGTGTTTTGACCAGATCAAACCAGGCCAGACCGGCTCAAACCGGTTTTGACCGCCTGAAACCGGACTCAAACCGGCCCAGAACTGTTTCAATCGGTTTTGACAGGCTCAAACCGGACCAGACCGGCTCAAGGCAAACCAGACCGGCTGAAACCGGTTTTGACTGGCTCAAACCGGACTAAAAGATGACCGGACCGGCTCAAACCGGATCAATCCAGGCCAGACCGGCTCAAACCGGTTTTGACCAGCTCAAACCGGACTCAAACGGGTTTTGACCAAATCAAACCAGGCCAGACCGGCTCAAACCAATTTTGACCGGCTCAAACTGGACTCAAACCCGACCAGACCGGCTCAAACCGGTTTTGACCGGCTCAAACAGACTCAAACCGGTTTTGACCATATTTATCCAGACCAGACCAGCTCAAAACGGTTTCGTCCTGCTCAAACTGGATTCAAACCAGGCCAGACCGGCTCAAACCGGTTTTGACTGGCTGAAACCTGACTCAAACCGGCCCAGACCGGTTTCAATCGGTTTTGACAGGCTCAAACCGGACAAGACCGGCTCAAACCGAACCAGACCGGCTGAAACCGGTTTTGACTGGCTCAAACCGGACTAAAACATGACTGGACCGGCAAAAACTGGATCAATCGAGGCCAGACCGGCTCAAACCGCTTTTGACCAGCTCAAACCGGACTCAAACGGGTTTTGACCAAATCAAACCAGGCCAGACTGGCTCAAACCGATTTTGACCGGCTCAAACTGCCTCAAACCTGACCAGAACATCTCAAACCGGCTCAAACAGGTTTTGAATGGCTCAAACTGGACTCAAACAGGAACAGACCGGCTCAAACAGTAACAGACCGGCTCAAACCGGCTCAAGCCAGACCAGACCGGCTCAAACTGCCTCAAACCTGACCAGAACATCTCAAACCGGCTTTCACCAGCTCAAACCGTACTCATACGGGTTTTGACCAGATCAAAGCAGGCCAGACCGTCTCAATCGATTTTGACTGGCTCAAACCGGACTCAAACCGGACTAGACCGGCTCAAACCGGTTTTGAACGGCTCAAACCGGACTCAAACAGGAACAGACCGGCTCAAACAGGAACAGACCAGCTCAAACCGTCTCACACCAGACCAGAATGGCTCAAACCGGCTCAAACCGGACCAGAACATCTCAAACCGGTTTTCACCGGCTCAAACCGGTCTCATACGGGTTTTGACCAGATCAAACCAGGCCAGACCGGCTCAAACCGGTTTTGACTGGCTGAAACCGGACTCAAACCGGCCCAGACCGGTTTCAATCGGTTTTGACAGGCTCATACTGGACCAGACCGGCTCAAACCGAACCAGACCGGCTGAAACCGGTTTTGACTTGCTCAAACCGGACTAAAACATGACTGGACCGGCTCAAACCGGATCAATCCAGGCCAGACCGGCTCAAACCGGTTTTGACCAGCTCAAACCGGACTCAAACGGGTTTTGACCAAATCAAACCAGGCCAGACCGGCTCAAACCAATTTTGACTGGCTCAAACTGGACTCAAACCCGACCAGCCCGGCTCAAACCGGTTTTGAATGGCTCAAACTGGACTCAAACAGGAACAGACCGGCTCAAACAGTAACAGACCGGCTCAAACCGGCTCACACCAGACCAGAATGGCTCAAACCGGCTCAAACCGGACCAGAACATCTCAAACCGGTTTTCACCGGCTCAAACCGTCTCATACGGGTTTTGACCAGATCAAACCAGGCCAGACCGGCTCAAACCGGTTTTGACCGGCTCAAACCGGACTCAAACCGGCCCAGACCGGTTTCAATCGGTTTTGACAGGCTCAAACCGACCAGACCGGCTCAAACCGGCTCAAACCGAACCAGACCGCTGAAACCGGTTTTGACTGGCTCAAACCGACTAAAACATGACCGGACCGGCTCAAACCGGATCAATCCAGGCCAGACCGGCTCAAACCGGTTTTGACCAGCTCAAACCGGACTCAAACGGGTTTTGACCAAATGAAACCAGGCCAGACCGGCTCAAACCAATTTTGACCGGCTCAAACTGGACTCAAACCCGACCAGACCTGCTCAAACCGGTTTTGACCGGCTCAAACAGACTCAAACCGGTTTTGACCATATTTATCCAGACCACACCAGCTCAAAACTGTTTCATCCTGCTCAAACCGGACTCAAACCCGGCCAAACCGGCTCAAACCGGTTTTGACTGGCTGAAACCGGACTCAAACCGGCCCAGACCGGTTTCAATCGGTTTTGACAGGCTCAAACCGGACAAGAACGGCTCAAACCGAACCAGACCGGCTGAAACCGGTTTTGACTGGCTCAAACCGGACTAAAACATGACTGGACCGGCAAAAACTGGATCAATCGAGGCCAGACCGGCTCAAACCGCTTTTGACCAGCTCAAACCGGACTCAAAAGGGTTTTGACCAAATCAAACCAGGCCTGACTGGCTCAAACCGATTTTGACCGCCTCAAACTGCACTCAAACCCGACCAGACCGGCTCAAACAGGTTTTGAATGGCTCAAACTGGACTCAAACAGGAACAGACCGGCTCAAACAGTAACAGACCGGCTCAAACCGGCTCAAGCCAGACCAGACCGGCTCAAACTGCCTCAAACCTGACCAGAACATCTCAAACCGGCTTTCACCGCCTCAAACCGTACTCATACGGGTTTTGACCAGATCAAAGCAGGCCAGACCGTCTCCAATCGATTTTGACTGGCTCAAACCGGACTCAAACCGGACTAGACCGGCTCAAACCGGTTTTGAAGGGCTCAAACCGGACTCAAACAGGAACAGACCGGCTCAAACAGGAACAGACCAGCTCAAACCGTCTCACACCAGACCAGAATGGCTCAAACCGCTCAAACCGACCAGAACATCTCAAACCGGTTTTCACCGCTCAAACCGTCTCATACGGGTTTTGACCAGATCAAACCAGGCCAGACCGGCTCAAACCGGTTTTGACTGGCTGAAACCGACTCAAACCGCCCAGACCGGTTTCAATCGGTTTTGACAGGCTCATACTGGACCAGACAGGCTCAAACCGAACCAGACCGGCTGAAACCGGTTTTGACTTGCTCAAACCGGACTAAAACATGACCGGACCGGCTCAAACCGGATCAATCCAGGCCAGACCGGCTCAAACCGGTTTTGACCAGCTCAAACCGGACTCAAACGGGTTTTGACCAAATCAAACCCGGCCAGACCGCTCAAACCAATTTTGACTGGCTCAAACTGACTCAAACCCGACCAGCCCGGCTCAAACCGGTTTTGAATGGCTCAAACTGGACTCAAACAGGAACAGACCGGCTCAAGCAGTAACAGACCGGCTCAAACCGGCTCAAGCCAGACCAGACCGGCTCAAACTGGCTCAAACCGGACCAGAACATCTCAAACCGGCTTTCACCGGCTCAAACCGTACTCATACGGGTTTTGACCAGATCAAAGCAGGCCAGACCGTATCCAATCGATTTTGACTGGCTCAAACCGGACTCAAACCGGACTAGACCGGCTCAAACCGGTTTTGAACGGCTCAAACCGGACTAAAACAGGAACAGACCGGCTCAAACAGGAACAGACCAGCTCAAACCGGCTCACACCAGACCAGAATGGCTCAAACCGCTCAAACCGACCAGAACATCTCAAACCGGTTTTCACCGGCTGAAACCGGTCTCATACGGGTTTTGACCAGATCAAACCAGGCCAGACCGGCTCAAACCAATTTTGACCGGCTCAAACTGGACTCAAACCCGACCAGACCAGCTCAAACCGGTTTTGACTGGCTCAAACCGACTCATACGGGTTTTGACCGGCTCAAACGGTTTTGACCAGCTCAAACAGACTCAAACCGGACTCAAAAGGGTTTTGACCAGCTCAAACCGGACTCAAACCAGGCCAGACCGCTCAAACCCGTTTTCACTGCCTCAAAAAGGACTCAAACCGGAACAAACAGGCTCAAACCGGATTTGACCGGCTGAAACCTGACTCAAACCGGACTAGACCGGCTCACACCGGTTTTGAATGGCTCTAACTGGACTCAAACAGGAACAGACCGGCTCAAACAGTAACAGACCTGCTCAAACCGGCTCAAGCCAGACCAGACCGGCTCAAACTGCCTCAAACCTGACCAGAACATCTCAAACCGGTTTTCACCGGCTCAAACCGGTCTCATACGGGTTTTGACCAGATCAAAAAAGGCCAGACCGGCTCAAACCGGTTTTGACTGGCTCAAACCGGACTCAAATCGGCCCAGACCGGTTTCAAACGGTTTTGACAGGCTCAAACCGGACGAGACCGGCTCAAACCGAACCAGACCGGCTGAAACTGATTTTGACTGGCTCAAACCGGACTCAAACCGGACTAGACCGGCTCAAACCGGTTTTGAACGGCTCAAACCGGACTCAAACAGGAACAGACCGGCTCAAACAGGAACAGACCAGCTCAAACCGTCTCACACCAGACCA
This sequence comes from Erythrocebus patas, assembly GCA_023783455.1. Taxonomy (NCBI): domain Eukaryota; kingdom Metazoa; phylum Chordata; class Mammalia; order Primates; family Cercopithecidae; genus Erythrocebus; species Erythrocebus patas. The sequence goes on from JAKFHT010000178.1 coordinate 21,593, forward strand.
GAATGGCTCAAACCGGCTCAAACCGGACCAGAACATCTTAAACCGGTTTCCACCGGCTCAATCCAGACTCATACGGGTTTTGACCGGATCAAACCAGGTCAGACCGGCTCAAACCGGTTTGGACCGATTCAAACCGGACTCAAAACGGCCCAGACCGGTTCTAACCGGTTTTGACAGGCTCAAATCGGACCAGACTTGTTCGAAACGAACCAGACCAGCTGACACCGGGTTTAACCGGCTCAAACCAGACTCAAACAGTAACAGACCGGCTCAAACAGAAACAGACCGGCTGAAACCAGTTTTCACCGGCTCAAACCAGACCAGACCTGCTCAAACCGATTCAAACCCGACCAGACAGGCTCAATCCGCTTTTGACCGGCTCAAACCGATTCAAACCGGTTTGACCGGCTGAAACCGGACTCAAACCGACTAGACCGGCTCAAACCGATTTTGAACGGCTCAAACTGGACTCAAACAGTAACAGACAGGCTCAAGCAGGAACAGACCAGCTCAAACCGGCTCACACCAGACCAGAACGGCTCAAACCGGCTCAAACCGGACCAGAACACCTCAAACCGGTTTTCACTGGCTCAAACCGGTCTCATACGGGTTTTGACCAGAACAAACCAGACCAGACCGGCTCAAACCGGTTTTGACTGGCTGAAACCGGACTCAAACCGGCCCAGACCTGTTTCAATCAGTTTTGACAGGCTCAAACCGGACCAGACCGGCTCAAACCGAACCAGACCGGCTGAAACCGGTTTTGACTTGCTCAAACCGGACTAAAATATGACCGGACCGGCTCAAACCGGATCAATCCAGGCCAGACCGGCTCAAACCGGTTTTGACCAGCTCAAACCGGACTCAAACGTGTTTTGACCAAATCAAACCAGGCCAGACCGGCTCAAACCAATTTTGACTGGCTCAAACTGGACTCAAACCCGACCAGCCCGGCTCAAACCGGTTTTGACCGGCTCAAACAGACTCAAACTGGTTTTGACCGTATTTTTCCAGACCAGATCAGCTCAAAACGGTTTTGACCTGCTCAAACCGGACTCAAACCAGGCCAGACCGGCTCAAACCGGTTTTGACCAGCTCAAACCGGACTCAAACCGGACCAGACCGGCTCAAACCTGTTTTGACTGGCTCAAAAAGGACTCAAACCGGAACAAACAGGCTCAAACCGGTTTTGACCGGCTGAAACCGGACTCAAACCGGACTAGACCGGCTCACACCGGTTTTGAATGGCTCAAACTGGACTAAAACAGGAACAGACAGGCTCAAACAGTAACAGACCGGCTCAAACCGGCTCAAGCCAGACCAGACCGGCTCAAACTGGCTCAAACCGGATCAGAACATCTCAAACCGGTTTTCACCGCTCAAACCGTACTCATACGGGTTTTGACCAGATCAAAGCAGGCCAGACCCTCTCCAATCGATTTTGACTGGCTCAAACCGGACTCAAACCGGACTAGACCAGCTCAAACCGGTTTTGAACGGCTCAAACCGGACTCAAACAGCAACAGACAGGCTCAAGCAGGAACAGACCAGCTCAAACCGGCTCACACCAGACCAGAACGGCTCAAACCGGCTCAAACCGGACCAGAACATCTCAAACTGGTTTTCACCGGCTCAAACCGGTCTCCTACGGGTTTTGACCAGATCAAACCAGGCCAGACCGGCTCAACCCGGTTTGATTGGCTCAAACCGGACTCAAACCGGCCCAGACCGGTTTCAATCGGTTTTGACAGGCTCAAACCGGACAAGACCGGCTCAAACCGAACCAGACCGGCTGAAACCGGTTTTGACTGGCTCAAACCGGACTAAAACATGACTGGACCGGCTCAAACCGGACCAACCCCGGCCAGACCGGATCAAACCGGTTTTGACCAGCTCAAACAGGACTCAAACGTGTTTTGACCAAATCAAACCAGGCCAGACCGGCTCAAACCAATTTTGACCGGCTCAAACTGGACTCAAACCCGACCAGACCGGCTCAAACCGGTTTTGACCGGCTCAAACAGACTCAAACCGGTTTTGACCATATTTATCCGGACCAGACCAGCTCAAAACGGTTTTGACCTGCTCAAACCGGACTCAAACCAGGCCAGACCGGCTCAAACCTGTTTTGACTGGCTCAAAAAGACTCAAACCGGAACAAAGAGACTCAAACCTGTTTTGACCGGCTGAAACCGGACTCAAACCGGACTAGACCGGCTCACACCGGTTTTGAATGGCTCAAACTGGACTCAAACAGGAACAGACCGGCTCAAACAGTAACAGACCGGCTCAAACCGGCTCAAGCCAGACCAGACCGGCTCAAACTGCCTCAAACCTGACCAGAACATCTCAAACCGGTTTTCACCGGCTCAAACCGTACTCATACGGGTTTTGACCAGATCAAAGCAGGCCAGACCGCTCCAATCGATTTTGACTGGCTCAAACCGACTCAAACCGACTAGACCGGCTCACACCGGTTTTGAATGGCTCAAACTGGACTCAAACAGGAACAGACCGGCTCAAACAGTAACAGACCGCTCAAACCGCTCAAGCCAGACCAGACCGGCTCAAACTGCCTCAAACCTGACCAGAACAACTCAAACCGGCTTTCACCGGCTCAAACCGTACTCATACGGGTTTTGACCAGATCAAACCAGGCCAGACCGTCTCCAATCGATTTTGACTGGCTCAAACCGGACTCAAACCGGACTAGACCGGCTCAAACCGGTTTTGAATGGCTCAAACCGGACTCAAACAGGAACAGACCGGCTCAAACAGGAACAGACCAGCTCAAACCGGCTCACACCAGACCAGAACGGCTCAAACCGGCTCAAACCGTACCAGAACATCTCAAACGGTTTCACCGGCTCAAACCGGTCTCATAGGGGTTTTGACCAGATCAAACCAGGCCAGACCGGCTCAAACCGGTTTTGACTGGCTGAAACCGGACTCAAACCGGCCCAGACCGGTTTCAATCGGTTTTGACAGGCTCATACTGGACCAGACCGGCTCAAACCGAACCAGACCGGCTGAAACCGGTTTTGACTTTCTCAAACCGTACTAAAACATGACCGGACCGGCTCAAACCGGATCAATCCAGGCCAGACCGGCTCAAACAGGTTTTGACCAGCTCAAACCGGACTCAAACGGGTTTTGACCAAATCAAACCAGGCCAGACCGGCTCAAACCAATTTTGACCGGCTCAAACTGGACTCAAACCCGACCAGCCCGGCTCAAACCAGTTTTGACCGGCTCAAACAGACTCAAACTGGTTTTGACCGTATTTTTCTGGACCAGATCAGCTCAAAACGGTTTTGACCTGCTCAAACCGGACTCAAAGCAGGCCAGACCGGCTCAAACTGGTTTTGACCGGCTCAAACCGGACTCAAACCGGACCAGACCGGCTCAAACCTGTTTTGACTGGCTCAAAAAGGACTCAAACCGGAACAAACCGGCTCAAACCGGTTTTGACTGCCTGAAACCTGACTCAAACCGGACAACACCTGCTCACACCGGTTTTGAATGGCTCAAACTGGACTCAAACAGGAACAGACCGGCTCAAACAGCAACAGACCGGCTCAAACCGGCTCAAGCCAGACCAGACCGGCTCAAACTGCCTCAAACCTGACCAGAACATCTCAAACCGGCTTTCACCGCCTCAAACCGTACTCATACGGGTTTTGACCAGATCAAAGCAGGCCAGACCGTCTCCAATCGATTTTGACTGGCTCAAACCGGACTCAAACCGGACTAGACCAGCTCAAACCGGTTTTGAACGGCTCAAACCGGACTCAAACAGGAACAGACCGGCTGAAACAGGAACAGACCAGCTCAAACCGGCTCACACCAGACCAGAACGGCTCAAACCGGCTCAAACCGGACCAGAACATCTCAAACCGGTTTTCACCGGCTCAAACCGGTCTCATACGGGTTTTGACCAGATCAAACCAGGCCAGACCGGCTCAAACCGCTTTTGACTGGCTGAAACCGGAATCAAACTGGCCCAGACCGGTTTCAATCGGTTTTGACAGGCTCAAACCGGACCAGACCAGCTCAAACCGAACCAGACCGGCTGAAACCGGTTTTGACTGGCTCAAACCGGACTAAAATATGACTGGACCGGCTCAAACCGGATCAATCCAGGCCAGACCGGCTCAAACCGGTTTTGACCAGCTCAAACCGGACTCAAACGGGTTTTGACCAAATCAAACCCGGCCAGACCGGCTCAAACCAATTTTGACCGGCTCAAACTGGATTCAAACCCGACCAGCCCGGCTCAAACCGGTTTTGACCGGCTCAAACAGACTCAAACTGGTTTTGACCGTATTTATCCGGACCAGATCAGCTCAAAACGGTTTTGACCTGCTCAAACCAGACTCAAACCAGGCCAGACCGGCTCAAACCTCTTTTGACTGGCTCAAACCGGACTCAAACAGGACCTGACCGTCTCAAACCTGTTTTGACTGGCTCAAAAAGGACTCAAACCGGAACAAACAGGCTCAAACCGGTTTTGACCGGCTGAAACCGGACTCAAACTGGACTAGACTGGCTCACACCGGTTTTGAATGGCTCAAACTGGACTCAAACAGGAACAGACCGGCTCAAACAGTAACAGACCGGCTCAAACCGGCTCAAGCCAGACCAGACCGGCTCAAACTGCCTCAAACCTGACCAGAACATCTCAAACCGGCTTTCACCGCCTCAAACCGTACTCCTACGCGTTTTGACCAGATCAAACCAGGCAGTCACTCTCCAATCGATTTTGACTGTCTCAAACAGGACTCAAACCAGACTAGACCGGCTCAAACCGGTTTTGAACGGCTCAAACCGGACTCAAACAGCAACAGACAGGCTCAAACAGGAACAGACCAGCTCAAACCGGCTCACACCAGACCAGAACGGCTCAAACCGGCTCAAACCGGACCAGAACATCTCAATCTGGTTTTCACCGGCTCAAACCGGTCTCCTACGGGTTTTGACCAGATCAAACCAGCCCAGACCGGCTCAAACCGGTTTTGACCGGCTGAAACCGGACTCAAACCGGCCCACACCGGTTTCAATCGGTTTTGACAGGCTCAAACCGGATAATACTGGCTCTAACCGAACCAGACCGGCTGAAACCGGTTTTGACAGGCTCAAACCGGACTAAAACATGACTGGACCGGCTCAAACTTGATCAACCCAGGCCAGACCGGCTCAAACCGGTTTTGACCAGCTCAAACCGGACTCAAACGGGTTTTGACCAAATCAAACCAGGCCAGACCAACTCAAACCAATTTTGACCGGCTCAAACTGGACTCAAACCCGACCAGACCGGCTCAAACCGATTTTGACCGGCTCAAACAGACTCAAACTGGTTTTGACCGTATTTTTCCAGACCACATCAGCTCAAAACGGTTTTGACCTGCTCAAACCGGACTCAAACCAGGCCAGACCGGCTCAAACCTGTTTTGACTGGCTCAAAAAGACTCAAACCGGAACAAACAGGCTCAAACCTGTTTTGACCGGCTGAAACCGGACTCAAACCGGACTAGACCGGCTCACACCGGTTTTGAATGGCTCAAACTGGACTCAAACAGGAACAGACTGGCTCAAACAGTAACAGACCGGCTCAAACCGGCTCAAGCCAGACCAGACCGGCTCAAACTGCCTCAAACCTGACCAGAACATCTCAAACCGGCTTTCACCGGCTCAAACCGTACTCATACGGGTTTTGACCAGATCAAAGCAGGCCAGACCGTCTCCAATCGATTTTGACTGGCTCAAACCGGACTCAAACCGGACTAGACCGGCTCAAACCGGTTTTGAATGGCTCAAACCGGACTCAAACAGGAACAGACCGGCTCAAACAGGAACAGACCAGCTCAAACCGGCTCACACCAGACCAGAACGGCTCAAACCGGCTCAAACCGGACCAGAACATCTCAAACCGGTTTTCACCGGCTCAAACCGGTCTCATAGGGGTTTTGAGCAGATCAAACCAGGCCAGACCGGCTCAAACCGGTTTTGACTGGCTGAAACCGGACTCAAACCGGCCCACACCGGTTTCAATCGGTTTTGACAGGCTCAAACCGGATAATACTGGCTCTAACCGAACCAGACCGGCTGAAACCGGTTTTGACAGGCTCAAACCGGACTAAAACATGACTGGACCGGCTCAAACTTGATCAACCCAGGCCAGACCGGCTCAAACCGGTTTTCACCAGCTCAAACCGGACTCAAACGGGTTTTGACCAAATCAAACCAGGCCAGACCAACTCAAACCAATTTTGACCGGCTCAAACTGGACTCAAACCCGACCAGACCGGCTCAAACCGATTTTGACCGGCTCAAACAGACTCAAACTGGTTTTGACCGTATTTTTCCAGACCACATCAGCTCAAAACGGTTTTGACCTGCTCAAACCAGACTCAAACCAGGCCAGACCGGCTCAAACCGGTTTTGACCGGCTCAAACTGGACTCAAACCGGACCAGACCGGCTCAAACCTGTTTTGACTGAGTCAAAAAGGACTCAAATCGGAACAAACAGGCTCAAACCGGTTTTGACCGGCTGAAACTGGACTGAAACCGGACTAGACCGGCTCACACCGGTTTTGAATGGCTCAAACTGGACTCAAACAGGAACAGACCGGCTCAAACAGTAACAGACCGGCTCAAACCGGCTCAAGCCAGACCAGACCGGCTCAAACTGCCTCAAACCTGACCAGAACATCTCAAACCGGCTTTCACCGGCTCAAACCGTACTCATACGGGTTTTGACCAGATCAAAGCAGGCCAGACCCTCTCCAATCGATTTTGACTGGCTCAAACCGGACTCAAACTGGACTAGACTGGCTCAAACCGGTTTTGAACGGCTCAAACCGGACTCAAACAGGAACAGACCGGCTCAAACAGGAACAGACCAGCTCAAACCGGCTCACACCAGACCAGAACGGCTCAAACCGGCTCAAACCGGACCAGAACATCTCAAACCGGTTTTCACCGGCTCAAACCAGACTCAAACCGGTTTTGACCAGATCACACCAGGCCAGACCTGCTCAAACCGGTTTTGACTGGCTCAAACTGGACTCAAACCCGACCAGACCGGCTCAAACCTGTTTTGACCGGCTCAAACAGACTCAAACCGGTTTTGACCATATTTATCCGGACCAGACCAGCTCAAAACGGTTTGGACCTGCTCAAACCGGACTCAAACCAGGCCAGACCGGCTCAAACCGGTTTTGACCGGCTCAAACAGACTCAAACCGGACCAGACCGGCTCAAACCTGTTTTGACTGGCTCAAAAAGGACTCAAACCGGAACAAACAGGCTCAAACCGGTTTTGACCGGCTGAAACCGGACTCAAACCGGACTAGACCGGCTCACACCGGTTTTGAATGGCTCAAACTGGACTCAAACAGGAACAGACCGGCTCAAACAGTAACAGACCGGCTCAAACCGGCTCAAGCCAGACCAGACCGGCTCAAACTGCCTCAAACCTGACCAGAACAACTCAAACCCGCTTTCACCGGCTCAAACCGTACTCATACGGGTTTTGACCAGATGAAAGCAGACCAGACCCTCTCCAATCGATTTTGACTGGCTCAAACCGGACTCAAATTTGACTAGACTGGCTCAAACCGGTTTTGAACGGCTCAAACCGGACTCAAACAGGAACAGACCGGCTCAAACAGGAACAGAACAGCTCAAACCGGCTCACACCAGACCAGAACGGCTCAAACCGGCTCAAACTGGACGAGAACATCTCAAACCAGTTTTCACTGGCTCAAACCAGTCTCATACGGGTTTTGACCAGATCAAACCAGGCCAGACCTTCTCAAACCGGTTTTGACTGGCTCAAACTGGACTCAAACCCGACCAGACCGGCTCAAACCTGTTTTCAACGGCTCAAACAGACTCAAACCGGTTTTGACCATATTTATCCGGACCAGACCAGCTCAAAACGGTTTGGACCTGCTCAAACCGGACTCAAACCAGGCCAGACCGGCTCAAACCGGTTTTGACCGGCACAAACCGGACTCAAACCGGACCAGACCGGCTCAAACCTCTTTCGACTGGCTCAAAAAGGACTCAAACCGGAACAAACAGGCTCAAACCGGTTTTGACCAGCTGAAAACGGACTCAAACCGGACTAGACCGGCTCACACCGGTTTTGAATGGCTCAAACTGGACTCAAACAGGAACAGACCGGCTCAAACAGTAACAGACCGGCTCAAACCGGCTCAAGCCAGACCAGACCGGCTCAAACAGGCTCAAACCGGACCAGAACATCTCAAACCGGTTTTCACCGGCACAAACCGGACTCAAACCGGTTTTGACCAGCTGAAACCGGACTCAAACCGGACCAGAACATCTCAAACCGGTTTTGACTGGCTCAAACCGGACTCAAACCGGACTAGACCGGCTCAAACCGGTTTTGAACGGCTCAAACCGGACTCAAAAGGAACAGACAGGCTCAAGCAGGAACAGACCAGCTCAAACCGGCTCACACCAGACCAGAACGGCTCAAACCGGCTCAAACCGGTCTCATACGGGTTTTGACCAGATCAAACCAGGCCAGACCGGCTCAAACCGGTTTTGACTGGCTGAAACCGGACTCAAACCGGCCCAGACCGGTTTCAATCGGTTTTGACAGGCTCAAACCGGACAAGACCGGCTCAAACCGAACCAGACCGGCTGAAACCGGTTTTGACTGGCTCAAACCGGACTAAAACATGACTGGACCGGCTCAAACCGGATCAACCCCGGCCAGACAGGCTCAAACCGGTTTTGACCAGCTCAAACTGGACTCAAACGCGTTTTGACCAAATCAAACCAGGCCAGACCGGCTCAAACCAATTTTGACCAGCTCAAAATGGACTCAAACCCGACCAGACCGGCTGAAACCGGTTTTGACAGGCTCAAACACACTCAAACCGGTTTTGACCATATTTATCTGGACCAGACCAGCTCAAAACGGTTTTGACCTGCTCAAACCGGACTCAAACTGGACCAGACCGGCTCAAACCTGTTTTGACTGGCTCAAAAAGGACTCAAACCGGAACAAACAGGCTAGAACCTGTTTTGACCGGCTGAAACCGGACTCAATCCGGACTAGACCGGCTCACACCGGTTTTGAATGGCTCAAACTGGACTCAAACAGGAACAGACTGGCTCAAACAGTAACAGACCAGCTCAAACCATCTAAAGCCAGACCAGACCGGCTCAAACTGCCTCAAACCTGACCAGAACAACTCAAACCGGCTTTCACCGGCTCAAACCGTACTCATACGGGTTTTGACCAGATCAAAGCAGGCCAGACCGTCTCCAATCGATTTTGAGTGGCACAAAACGGACTCAAACCGGACTAGACCGCCTCAAACCGGTTTTGTACGGCTCAAACCGGACTCAAACAGGAACAGACCGGCTCAAACAGGAACAGACCAGCTGAAACCGGCTCAAACCTGTCCAGAACGGCTCAAACCGGCTCAAACCGGACCAGAACATCTCAAACCGGTTTTCACCGGCTCAAACCGTTCTCATACGGGTTTTGACCAGATCAAACCATGCCAGACCGGCTCAAACCGGTTTTGACAGGCTCATACTGGACCAGACCGGCTCAAACCGAACCAGACCGGCTGAAACTGGTTTTGACTGGCTCACACCGGACTAAAATATGACTGGACCGGCTCAAACCGGATCAATCCAGGCCAGACCGGCTCAAACCGGTTTTGACCAGCTCAAACCGGACTCAAACGGGTTTTGACCAAATCAAACCAGGCCAGACCGGCTCAAACCAATTTTGACCGACTCAAAGTGGACTCAAACCCGACCAGACCGGCTCAAACCGGTTTTGACCGGCACAAACAGACTCAAACTGGTTTTGACCGTATTTTTCCAGACCAGATCAGCTCAAAACGGTTTTGACCTGCTCAAACCAGACTCAAACCAGGCCAGACCGGCTCAAACCGGTTTTGACCAGCTCAAACCGGACTCAAACCGGACTAGACCGGCTCACACCGGTTTTGAATGGCTCAAACTGGACTCAAACATGAACAGACCGGCTCAAACAGTAACAGACCGGCTCAAACAGGCTCAAGCCAGACCAGAACATCTCAAACTGGTTTTCACCGCTCAAACCGGACCAGAACATCTCAAACCGGCTTTCACCGCTCAAACCGTACTCATACGGGTTTTGACCAGATCAAACCAGGCCAGACCCTCTCCAATCGATTTTGACTGGCTCAAACCGGACTCAAACCGGACTAGACCGCTCAAACCGGTTTTGAACGGCTCAAACCGACTCAAACAGGAACAGACCGGCTCAAACAGGAACAGACCAGCTCAAACCGCTCACACCAGACCAGAACGGCTCAAACCGCTCAAACCGACCAGAACATCTCAAACCGGTTTTCACCGCTCAAACCGTCTCATACGGGTTTTGACCAGATCAAACCAGGCCAGACCGGCTCAAACGGTTTTGACCGGCTGAAACCGGACTCAAACTGGCCCAGACCGGTTTCAATCGGTTTTGACAGGCTCAAACCGGACCAGACCAGCTCAAACCGAACCAGACCGGCTGAAACTGGTTTTGACTGGCTCAAACCGGACTAAAATATGACTGGACCGGCTCAAACCGGATCAATCCAGGCCAGACTGGCTCAAACCGGTTTTGACCAGCTCAAACCGGACTCAAACGGGTTTTGACCAAATCAAACCAGGCCAGACCGGCTCAAACCAATTTTGACCAGCTCAAACTGGACTCAAACCCGACCAGCCCGGCTCAAACCGGTTTTGAATGGCTCAAACTGGACTCAAACAGGAACAGACCGGCTCAAACTGGACCAGACCGGCTCAAACCGGCTCAAGCCAGACCAGACCGGCTCAAACTGCCTCAAACCGGACCAGAACATCTCAAACCGGCTTTCACCGGCTCAAACCGTACTCATACGGGTTTTGACCAGATCAAAGCAGGCCAGACCGTCTCCAATCGATTTTGACTGGCTCAAACCGGACTCAAACCGGACTAGACCGGCTCAAACCGGTTTTGAACGGCTCAAACCGGACTCAAACAGGAACAGACCGGCTCAAACAGGAACAGACCAGCTCAAACCGGCTCACACCAGACCAGAATGGCTCAAACCGGCTCAAACCGGACCAGAACATCTCAAACCGGTTTTCACCGGCTCAAACCGGTCTCATACGGGTTTTGACCAGATCAAACCAGGCCAGACCTGCTCAAACCGGTTTTGACCGGCTCAAACAGACTCAAACCGGTTTTGACCATATTTATCCGGACCAGACCAGCTCAAAACGGTTTGGACCTGCTCAAACCGGACTCAAACCAGGCCAGACCGGCTGAAACCGGTTTTGACCGGCTCAAACAGACTCAAACCGGTTTTGACCAGCTCAAACCGGCTCAAACCGGACCAGAACATCTCAAACCGGCTTTCACCGGCTCAAACCGGACCAGAACATCTCAAACCGGTTTTCACCGCTCAAACCGACCAGAACATCTCAAACCGGTTTTCACCGGCTCAAACCGGTCTCATACGGGTTTTGACCAGATCAAACCAGGCCAGACCGGCTCAAACCGCTTTTGACGGGCTGAAACCGGAATCAAACTGGCCCAGACCGGTTTCAATCGGTTTTGACAGGCTCAAACCGGACCACACCAGCTCAAACCGAACCAGACCGGCTGAAACTGGTTTTGACTGGCTCAAACCGGACTAAAATATGACTGGACCGGCTCAAACCGGATCAATCCAGGCCAGACCGACTCAAACCAATTTTGACTGGCTCAAACTGGACTCAAACCCGACCAGCCCGGCTCAAACCGGTTTTGAATGGCTCAAACTGGACTCAAACAGGAACAGACCGGCTCAAACTGTAACAGACCGGCTCAAACCGGCTCAAGCCAGACCAGACCGGCTCAAACTGCCTCAAACCGGACCACAACATCTCAAACCGGCTTTCACCGGCTCAAACCGTACTCATACGGGTTTTGACCAGATCAAAGCAGGCCAGACCGTCTCCAATCGATTTTGACTGGCTCAAACCGGACTCAAACCGGACTAGACCGGCTCAAACCGGTTTTGAACGGCTCAAACCGGACTCAAACAGGAACAGACCGGCTCAAACAGGAACAGCCCAGCTCAAACCGTCTCACACCAGACCAGAATGGGTCAAACCGGCTCAAACCGGACCAGAACATCTCAAACCGGTTTTCACCGGCTCAAACCCGTCTCATACGGGTTTTGACCAGATCAAACCAGGCCAGACCTGCTCAAACCGGTTTTGACCGTCTCAAACAGACTCAAACCGGTTTTGACCATATTTATCCGGACCAGACCAGCTCAAAACTGTTTGGACCTGCTCAAACCGGACTCAAACCAGGCCAGACCGGCTGAAACTGGTTTTGACCGGCTCAAACCGGACTCAAATCGGACCAGACCATCTCAAACCTGTTTTGACTGGCTCAAAAAGGACTCAAACCAGAACAAACAGGCTCAAACCGGTTTTGACCGGCTGAAACCGGACTCAAACCGGACTAGACCGGCTCACACCGGTTTTGAATGGGTCAAACTGGACTCAAACAGGAACAGACCGGCTCAAACAGTAACAGACCGGCTCAAACCGGCTCAAGCCAGACCAGACCGGTTCAAACTGGCTCAAACCTGACCAGAACACCTCAAACCGGTTTTCACCGGCTCAAACCATACTCATACGGGTTTTGACCAGATCAAACCAGGCCAGACCGTCTCCAATCGATTTTGACTGGCTCAAACCGGACTCAAACCGGACTAGACCGGCTCAAACCGGTTTTGAACGGCTCAAACCGGACCAGACCGGCTGAAACCGGTTTTGACTTGCTCAAACCGGACTAAAACATGACCGGACCGGCTCAAACCGGATCACTCCAGGCCAGACCGGCTCAAACCGGTTTTGACCAGCTCAAACCGGACTCAAACGGGTTTTGACCAAATCAAACCAGGCCAGACCGGCTCAAACCAATTTTGACCGGCTCAAACTGGACTCAAACCCGACCAGACCGGCTCAAACCGGTTTTGACCGGCTCAAACAGACTCAAACTGGTTTTGACCGTATTTATCCGGACCAGATCAGCTCAAAACGGTTTTGACCTGCTCAAACCGACTCAAACCAGGCCAGACCGGCTCAAACCGGTTTTGACCGGCTCAAACCGGACTCAAACAGGACCAGACCGGCTCAAACCTGTTTTGACTGGCTCAAAAGGACTCAAACCGAACAAACAGGCTCAAACGGTTTTGACCTGCTCAAACCGGACTCAAACCAGGCCAGACCGGCTCAAACCGGTTTTGAATGGCTCAAACTGGACTCAAACAGGAACAGACAGGCTCAAACAGTAACAGACCGGCTCAAACCGGCTCAAGCCAGACCAGACCGGCTCAAACTGCCTCAAACCTGACCAGAACATCTCAAACCGGTTTTCACCGGCTCAAACCGTACTCATACGGGTTTTGACCAGATCAAAGCAGGCCAGACCGTCTCCAATCGATTTTGACTGGCTCAAACCGGACTCAAACCGGACTAGACCGGCTCAAACCGGTTTTGAACGGCTCAAACCGGACTCAAACAGGAACAGACCGGCTCAAACAGGAACAGACCAGCTCAAACCGGCTCACACCAGACCAGAACGGCTCAAACCGGCTCAAACCGGACCAGAACATCTCAAACCGGTTTTCACCGGCTCAAACCGGTCTCATACGGGTTTTGACCAGATCAAACCAGGCCAGACCGGCTCAAACCGTTTTGACTGGCTGAAACCGGACTCAAACCAGCCCAGACCGGTTTCAATCGGTTTTGACAGGCTCAAACCGGACAAGACCGGCTCAAACCGAACCAGACCGGCTGAAACCGGTTTTGACTGGCTCAAACCGGACTAAAACATGACTGGACCGGCTCAAACCGGATCAACCCCGGCCAGACCGGCTCAAACCGGTTTTGACCAGCTCAAACCGGACTCAAACGGTTTTGACCAAATCAAACCAGGCCAGACCGGCTCAAACCAATTTTGACCTGCTCAACCTGGACTCAAACCCGACCAGACCGGCTCAAACCGGTTTTGAATGGCTCAAACTGGACTCAAACAGGAACAGACCGGCTCAAACAGTAACAGACCGGCTCAAACCGGCTCAAGCCAGACCAGACCGGCTCAAACTGCCTCAAACCTGACCAGAACATCTCAAACCGGCTTTCACCGGCTCAAACCGTACTCATACGGGTTTTGACCAGATCAAAGCTGGCCAGACCGTCTCCAATCGATTTTGACTGGCTCAAACCGGACTCAAACAGGACTAGACCGGCTCAAACCGGTTTTGAACGGCTCAAACCGGACTCAAACAGGAACAGACCGGCTCAAACAGGAACAGACCAGCTCAAACCGGCTCACACCAGACCAGAACGGCTCAAACCGGCTCAAACCGGACCAGAACATCTCAAACCGGTTTCACCAGCTCAAACCGGTCTCATACGGGTTTTGACCAGATCAAACCAGGCCAGACCGGCTCAAACCGTTTTGACTGGCTGAAACCGGACTCAAACCGCCCAGACCGGTTTCAATCGGTTTTGACAGGCTCAAACCGGACTAGACCGGCTCAAACCGAACCAGACCGGCTGAAACCGGTTTTGACTGGCTCAAACCGGACTAAAACATGACTGGACCGGCTCAAACCGGATCAACCCGGCCAGACCGGCTCAAACCGGTTTTGACCAGCTCAAACCGGACTGAAACGTGTTTTGACCAAATCAAACCAGGCCAGACCGGCTCAAACCAATTTTGACCTGCTCAACCTGGACTCAAACCCGACCAGACCGGCTCAAACCGGTTTTGAATGGCTCAAACTGGACTCAAACAGGAACAGACCGGCTCAAACAGTAACAGACCGGCTCAAACCGGCTCAAGCCAGACCAGACCGGCTCAAACTGCCTCAAACCTGACCAGAACATCTCAAACCGGCTTTCCCCGCCTCAAACCGTACTCATACGGGTTTTGACCAGATCAAAGCAGGCCAGACCGTCTCAATCGATTTTGACTGGCTCAAACCGGACTCAAACCGACTAGACCGGCTCAAACCGGTTTTGAACGGCTCAAACCGGACTCAAACAGGAACAGACCGGCTCAAACAGGAACAGACCAGCTCAAACCGTCTCACACCAGACCAGAATGGCTCAAACCGGCTCAAACCGGACCAGAACATCTCAAACCGGTTTTCACCGGCTCAAACCGGTCTCATACGGGTTTTGACCAGATCAAACCAGGCCAGACCTGCTCAAACCGGTTTTGACCGGCTCAAACTGGACTCAAACCCGACCAGACCGGCTCAAACCGGTTTTGACCGGCTCAAACAGACTCAAACCGGTTTTGACCATATTTATCCGGACCACACCAGCTCAAAACGGTTTTGACCTGCTCAAACCGGACTCAAACCAGGCCAGACCGGCTGAAACCGGTTTTGACCGGCTCAAACAGACTCAAACCGGTTTTGACCATATTTATCCGGACCACACCAGCTCAAAACGGTTTTGACCTGCTCAAACCGGACTCAAACCAGGCCAGACCGGCTCAAACCGGTTTTGACCGGCTCAAACCGGACTCAAACCGGACCAGACCGGCTCAAACCAATTTTGACTGGCTCAAAAGGACTCAAACCGAACAAACAGGCTCAAACCGTTTTGACCAGCTGAAACCGGACTCAAACCGGACTAGACCAGCTCACACCGGTTTTGAATGGCTCAAACTGGACTCAAACAGGAACAGACAGGCTCAAACAGTAACAGACCGGCTCAAACCGGCTCAAGCCAGACCAGACCGGCTCAAACTGCCTCAAACCTGACCAGAACATCTCAAACCGGCTTTCACCGGCTCAAACCGTACTCATACGGGTTTTGACCAGATCAAAGCAGGCCAGACCGTCTCCAATCGATTTTGACTGGCTCAAACTGGACTCAAACCGGACTAGACCAACTCAAACTGGTTTTGAACGGCTCAAACCGGACTCAAACAGGAACAGACCGGCTGAAACCGGACTCAAACAGGACCAGACCGGCTCAAACTGGCTCAAACCGGACCAGACCGGCTCAAACCGGCTCAAACCGGACCAGAACATCTCAAACCGGTTTTCACCGGCTCAAACCGGTCTCATACGGGTTTTGACCAGATCAAACCAGGCCAGACCTGCTCAAACCGGTTTTGACCGGCTCAAACAGACTCAAACCGGTTTTGACCATATTTATCCGGACCAGACCAGCTCAAAACTGTTTGGACCTGCTCAAACCGGACTCAAACCAGGCCAGACCGGCTCAAACTGGTTTTGACCGCTCAAACCGACTCAAACCGGACCAGACCAGCTCAAACCTGTTTTGACTGGCTCAAAAGGACTCAAACCGGAACAAACAGGCTCAAACCGGTTTTGACCGGCTGAAACCGGACTCAAACCGACTAGACCGCTCAAACCGGTTTTGAATGGCTCAAACTGGACTCAAACAGGAACAGACCGGCTCAAACAGTAACAGACCGGCTCAAACCGGCTCAAGCCAGACCAGACCGGCTCAAACTGGCTCAAACCTGACCAGAACACCTCAAACCGGTTTTCACCGGCTCAAACCGTACTCATACGGGTTTTGACCAGATCAAACCAGGCCAGACAGTCTCCAATCGATTTTGACTGGCTGAAACCGGACTCAAACCGGCACAGACCGGTTTCAATCGGTTTTGAGAGGCTCATACTGGCCCAGACCGGCTCAAACCGAACCAGACCGGCTGAAACCGGTTTTGACTTGCTCAAACCGGACTAAAACATGACCGGACCGGCTCAAACCGGATCACTCCAGGCCAGACCGGCTCAAACCGGTTTTGACCAGCTCAAACCGGACTCAAACGGGTTTTGACCAAATCAAACCAGGCCAGACCGGCTCAAACCAATTTTGACCGGCTCAAACTGGACTCAAACCCGACCAGACCGGCTCAAACCGGTTTTGACCGGCTCAAACAGACTCAAACTGGTTTTGACCGTATTTATCCGGACCAGATCAGCTCAAAACGGTTTTGACCTGCTCAAACCAGACTCAAACCAGGCCAGACCGGCTCAAACCGGTTTTGACCGGCTCAAACCGGACTCAAACAGGACCAGACCGGCTCAAACCTGTTTTGACTGGCTGAAAAAGGACTCAAACCAGAACAAACAGGCTCAAACCGGTTTTGACCGGCTGAAACCGGACTCAAACCGACTAGACCGCTCACACCGGTTTTGAATGGCTCAAACTGGACTCAAACAGGAACAGACCGGCTCAAACAGTAACAGACCGCTCAAACCGGCTCAAGCCAGACCAGACCGCTCAAACTGGCTCAAACCTGACCAGAACATCTCAAACCGGTTTTCACCGCTCAAACCATACTCATACGGGTTTTGACCAGATCAAACCAGGCCAGACAGTCTCCAATCGTTTTGACTGGCTGAAACCGACTCAAACCGGCACAGACCGGTTTCAATCGGTTTTGAGAGGCTCAAACTGGCCCAGACCGGCTCAAACCGAACCAGACCGGCTGAAACCGGTTTTGACTTGCTCAAACCGGACTAAAACATGACCGGACCGGCTCAAACCGGATCACTCCAGGCCAGACCGGCTCAAACCGGTTTTGACCAGCTCAAACCGGACTCAAACGGGTTTTGACCAAATCAAACCAGGCGAGACCAGCTCAAACCAATTTTGACCGGCTCAAACTGGACTCAAACCCGACCAGACCGGCTCAAACCGGTTTTGACCGGCTCAAACAGACTCAAACTGGTTTTGACCGTATTTATCCGGACCAGATCAGCTCAAAACGGTTTTGACCTGCTCAAACCAGACTCAAACCAGGCCAGACCGGCTCAAACCGGTTTTGACCTGCTCAAACCGGACTCAAACAGGACCAGACCGGCTCAAACCTGTTTTGACTGGCTCAAAAAGGACTCAAACCAGACCAGAACGGCTCAAAACGGTTTTGACCGGCTGAAACCGGACTCAAAGCAGACTAGACCGGCTCACACCGGTTTTGAATGGCTCAAACTGGACTCAAACAGGAACAGACAGGCTCAAACAGTAACAGACCGGCTCAAAGAGGCTCAAGCCAGACCAGACCGGCTCAAACTGCCTCAAACCTGACCAGAACACCTCAAACCCGCTTTCACCGGCTCAAACCGTACTCATACGGGTTTTGACCAGATCAAAGCTGGCCAGACCGTCTCCAATCGATTTTGACTGACTCAAACCGGACTCAAACAGGACTAGACCGGCTCAAACCGGTTTTGAACGGCTCAAACCGGACTCAAACAGGAACAGACCGGCTCAAACAGGAACAGACCAGCTGAAACGGGCTCACACCAGACCAGAACGGCTCAAACCGGCTCAAACCGGACCAGAACATCTCAAACCGGTTTTCACCAGCTCAAACCGGTCTCATACTGGTTTTGACCAGATCAAACCAGGCCAGACCGGCTCAAACCCGTTTTGACTGGCTGAAACCGGACTCAAACCGGCCCAGACCGGTTTCAATCGGTTTTGACAGGCTCAAACTGGACAAGACCGGCTCAAACCGAACCAGACCGGCTGAAACCGGTTTTGACTGGCTCAAACCGGACTAAAACATGACTGGACCGGCTCAAACCGGATCAACCCCGGCCAGACCGGCTCAAACCGGTTTTGACCAGCTCAAACCGGACTGAAACGTGTTTTGACCAAATCAAACCAGGCCAGACCGGCTCAAACCAATTTTGACCTGCTCAACCTGGACTCAAACCCGACCAGACCGGCTCAAACCGGTTTTGAATGGCTCAAACTGGACTCAAACAGGAACAGACCGGCTCAAACAGTAACAGACCGGCTCAAACCGGCTCAAGCCAGACCAGACCGGCTCAAACTGCCTCAAACCTGACCAGAACATCTCAAACCGGCTTTCCCCGCCTCAAACCGTACTCATACGGGTTTTGACCAGATCAAAGCAGGCCAGACCGTCTCCAATCGATTTTGACTGGCTCAAACCGGACTCAAACCGGACTAGACCGGCTCAAACCGGTTTTGAACAGCTCAAACCGGACTCAAACAGGAACAGACCGGCTCAAACAGGAACAGACCAGCTCAAACCGTCTCACACCAGACCAGAATGGCTCAAACCGGCTCAAACCGGACCAGAACATCTCAAACCGGTTTTCACCGGCTCAAACCGGTCTCATACGGGTTTTGACCAGATCAAACCAGGCCAGACCTGCTCAAACCGGTTTTGACCTGCTCAAACTGGACTCAAACCCGACCAGACCGGCTCAAACCGGTTTTGACCGGCTCAAACAGACTCAAACCGGTTTTGACCATATTTATCCGGACCACACCAGCTCAAAACGGTTTTGACCTGCTCAAACCGGACTCAAACCAGGCCAGACCGGCTGAAACCGGTTTTGACCGGCTCAAACAGACTCAAACCGGTTTTGACCATATTTATCCGGACCACACCAGCTCAAAACGGTTTTGACCTGCTCAAACCGGACTCAAACCAGGCCAGACCGGCTCAAACCGGTTTTGACCGGCTCAAACCGGACTCAAACCGGACCAGACCGGCTCAAACCTGTTTCGACTGGCTCAGAAAGGACTCAAACCGGAACAAACAGGCTCAAACCGGTTTTGACCAGCTGAAACCGGACTCAAACCGGACTAGACCAGCTCACACCGGTTTTGAATGGCTCAAACTGGACTCAAACAGGAACAGACAGGCTCAAACAGTAACAGACCGGCTCAAACCGGCTCAAGCCAGACCAGACCGGCTCAAACTGGCTCAAACCTGACCAGAACATCTCAAACCGGCTTTCACCGGTTCAAACAGTACTCATACGGGTTTTGACCAGATCAAAGCAGGCCAGAACGTCTCCAATCGATTTTGACTGGCTCAAACTGGACTCAAACCGGACTAGACCAACTCAAACTGGTTTTGAACGGCTCAAACGGGACTCAAACAGGAACAGACCGGCTGAAACAGGAACAGACCAGCTCAAACTGGCTCACACCAGACCAGAATGGCTCAAACCGGCTCAAACCGGACCAGAACATCTCAAACCGGTTTTCACCAGCTCAAACCCGTCTCATACGGGTTTTGACCAGATCAAACCAGGCCAGACCTGCTCAAACCGGTTTTGACCGGCTCAAACAGACTCAAACCGGTTTTGACCATATTTATCCGGACCAGAACAGCTCAAAAGTGTTTGGACCTGCTCAAACCGGACTCAAACCAGGCCAGACCGGCTCAAACTGGTTTTGACCGGCTCAAACCGGACTCAAATCGGACCAGACCATCTCAAACCTGTTTTGACTGGCTCAAAAAGGACTCAAACCGGAACAAACAGGCTCAAACCGGTTTTGACCGGCTGAAACCGGACTCAAACCGGACTAGACCGGCTCACGCCGGTTTTGAATGGGTCAAACTGGACTCAAACAGGAACAGACCGGCTCAAACAGTAACAGACCGGCTCAAACCGGCTCAAGCCAGACCAGACCGTTTCAAACTGGCTCAAACCTGACCAGAACACCTCAAACCGGTTTTCACCGGCTCAAAACGTACTCATACGGGTTTTGACCAGATCAAACCAGGCCAGACAGTCTCCAATCGTTTTTGACTGGCTGAAACCGGACTCAAACCGGCACAGACCGGTTTCAATCGGTTTTGAGAGGCTCATACTGGCCCAGACCGGCTCAAACCGAACCAGACCGGCTGAAACCGGTTTTGACTTGCTCAAACCGGACTAAAACATGACCGGACCGGCTCAAACCGGATCACTCCAGGCCAGACCGGCTGAAACCGGTTTTGACCAGCTCAAACCGGACTCAAACGGTTTTGACCAAATCAAACCAGGCCAGACCGCTCAAACCAATTTTGACCGGCTCAAACTGCCTCAAACCTGACCAGAACATCTCAAACCGGTTTTCACCGCTCAAACCGACTCAAACGGTTTTGACCAAATCAAACCAGGCCAGACCGGCTCAAACCGGTTTTGACCAGCTCAAACCGGACTCAAACCAGGCCAGACCGGCTCAAACTGCCTCAAACCTGACCAGAACATCTCAAACCGGCTTTCACCGCTCAAACCGTACTCATACGGGTTTTGACCAGATCAAAGCAGGCCAGACCGTCTCCAATCGATTTTGACTGGCTCAAACCGGACTCAAACCGGACTAGACCGGCTCAAACCGGTTTTGAACGGCTCAAACCGGACTCAAACAGGAACAGACAGGCTCAAACAGGAACAGACCAGCTCAAACCGGCTCACACCAGACCAGAACGGCTCAAACCGGACCAGAACATCTCAAACTGGTTTTCACCGGCTCAAACCGGTCTCATACGGGTTTTGACCAGATCAAACCAGGCCAGACCGGCTCAAACCGGTTTTGACCGGCTGAAACCGGACTCAAACCGGCCCAGACCGGTTTCAATCGGTTTTGACAGGCTCAAACCGGACAAGACCGGCTCAAACCGAACCAGACCGGCTGAAACCGGTTTTGACTGGCTCAAACCGGACTAAAACATGACCGGACCGGCTCAAACCGGATCACTCCAGGCCAGACCGGCTCAAACCGGTTTTGACCAGCTCAAACCGGACTCAAACGGGTTTTGACCAAATCAAACCAGGCCAGACCGGCTCAAACCAATTTTGACCGGCTCAAACTGGACTCAAACCCGACCAGACCGGCTCAAACCGGTTTTGACCGGCTCAAACAGACTCAAACTGGTTTTGACCGTATTTATCCGGACCAGATCAGCTCAAAACGGTTTTGACCTGCTCAAACCAGACTCAAACCAGACCAGACCGGCTCAAACTGCCTCAAACCTGACCAGAACATCTCAAACCGGCTTTCACCGCCTCAAACCGTACTCATACGGGTTTTGACCAGATCAAAGCAGGCCAGACCGTCTCCAATCGATTTTGACTGGCTCAAACCAGACTCAAACCGGACTAGACCGGCTCACACCGGTTTTGAATGGCTCAAACCGGACTCAAACAGGAACAGACCGGCTCAAACAGGAACAGACCGGCTCAAACCGGCTCAAGCCAGACCAGACCGGCTCAAACTGCCTCAAACCGGACCAGAACATCTCAAACCGGATTTCAACCGCTCAAACCGTACTCATACGTGTTTTGACCAGATCAAACCAGGCCAGACCCTCTCCAATCGATTTTGACTGTCTCAAACCGGACTCAAACCGGACTAGACCGGCTCAAACCGGTTTTGAACGGCTCAAACCGGACTCAAACAGGAACAGACAGGCTCAAACAGGAACAGACCAGCTCAAACCGGCTCACACCAGACCAGAACGGCTCAAACCGGCTCAAACCGGACCAGAACATCTCAAACCGGTTTTCACCGGCTCAAACCGGTCTCATACGGGTTTTGACCAGATCAAACCAGGCCAGACCGGCTCAAACCGGTTTTGACCGGCTCAAACCAGACTCAAACCAGGCCAGACCGGCTCAAACCGGTTTTGACCGGCTCAAACCGGACTCAAACAGGACCAGACCGGCTCAAACCTGTTTTGACTGGCTGAAAAAGGACTCAAACCAGAACAAACAGGCTCAAACCGGTTTTGACCGGCTGAAACCGGACTCAAAGCGGACTAGACCGGCTCACACCGGTTTTGAATGGCTCAAACTGGACTCAAACAGGAACAGACAGGCTCAAACAGTAACAGACCGGCTCAAAGAGGCTCAAGCCAGACCAGACCGGCTCAAACTGCCTCAAACCTGACCAGAACACTTCAAACCCGCTTTCACCGGCTCAAACCGTACTCATACGGGTTTTGACCAGATCAAAGCTGGCCAGACCGTCTCCAATCGATTTTGACTGACTGAAACCGGACTCAAACAGGACTAGACCGGCTCAAACCGGTTTTGAACGGCTCAAACCGGACTCAAACAGGAACAGACCGGCTCAAACAGGAACAGACCAGCTGAAACGGGCTCACACCAGACCAGAACGGCTCAAACCGGCTCAAACCGGACCAGAACATCTCAAACCGGTTTTCACCAGCTCAAACCGGTCTCATACTGGTTTTGACCAGATCAAACCAGGCCAGACCGGCTCAAACCCGTTTTGACTGGCTGAAACCGGACTCAAACCGGCCCAGACCGGTTTCAATCGGTTTTGACAGGCTCAAACTGGACAAGACCGGCTCAAACCGAACCAGACCGGCTGAAACCGGTTTTGACTGGCTCAAACCGGACTAAAACATGACTGGACCGGCTCAAACCGGATCAACCCCGGCCAGACCGGCTCAAACCGGTTTTGACCAGCTCAAACCGGACTGAAACGTGTTTTGACCAAATCAAACCAGGCCAGACCGGCTCAAACCAATTTTGACCTGCTCAACCTGGACTCAAACCCGACCAGACCGGCTCAAACCGGTTTTGAATGGCTCAAACTGGACTCAAACAGGAACACACCGGCTCAAACCTGTTTTGACTGGCTCAAACCGACTCAGACCGGACCAGACCTGCTCAAACCGGTTTTGACCGCTCAAACCGAACGAACCAGACCGCCTCAAAGCGAACTCAAACATGTTTTGACCGGCTCAAACTGGACTCAAACAGGAACAGACCGGCTCAAACCGACTAGACCGGCTCAAACCGGTTTTAACCGTCTCATTACACACCAGACTGGGTCTACCAGGTTTTGAACGGCTCAAACTGGACTCAAACCCGACCAGACCGGCTCAAACCGGTTTTGACTGGCTCAAACCGGACTCAAACAGGAAGAGACCGGCTCAAACCGGCTCAAGCCAGACCAGACCGGCTCAAACCGACTCAAACCGGACCAGAACATCTCAAACCGTTGTTCACCGGCTCAAACGGACTCAAACGGGTTTTGACCGGATCAAACCAGGCCAGACCAGCTGAAACCGGATTGGACCGGCTCAAACCGGACTCAAACCGGCACAGAGCGGTTCTAACCGGTTTTGACAGGCTCAAACCGGACCAGACCTGCTCAAAACGAACCAGACCAGCTGAAACCGGTGTTAACCGGCTCAAACCGGACTAAAACCGGACCAGACCGGCTGAAACCGGTTTTCACCGGCTCAAACCAGACCAGACCGGCTCAAAACGGTTCAAACCCGACCAGACAAGCTCAAACCGGTTTTGACCGGCTCAAACAGACTCAAACCAGTTTTGACCGTATTTATCCGGACCAGATCAGCTCAAAACGGTTTTGACCTGCTCAAACCGGACTCAAACCAGGCCACACCGGCTCAAACCGGTTTTGACCGGCTCAAACCAGACTCAAACCCGACCAGACTGGCTCAAACCTGTTTTGACTGGCTCAAAAAGGACTCAAACCGGAACAAACAGGCTGAAAACGGTTTTGACCGGCTGAAACCGGACTCAAACCGGACTAGACCGGCTCACACCGGTTTTGAATGGCTCAAACTGGACTCAAACAGGAACAGACCGGCTCCAACAGTAACAGACCGGTTCAAACCGGCTCAAGCCAGACCAGACCGGCTCAAACTGGCTCAAACCGGACCAGAACATCTCAAACCGGTTTTCACCGGCTCAAATCGTACTCATACGGGTTTTGACCACATCAAACCAGGCCAGACCGTCTCCAATCGATTTTGACTGGCTCAAACCAGACTCAAACCGGACCAGACCGGCTCAAACCGGTTTTGACTGGCTCAAACCGGACTCAAACCCGACCAGACCGGCTCAAACTGGTTTTGACCGGCTCAAACCGGACCAGACCGGCTCAAACCGAACCGGACCGGCTCAAATCGGATCAATCCAGGCCAGACCGGCTCTAACCGGTTTTGACCAGCTCAAACCAGACTCAAACGGGTTTTGACCAAATCAAACCAGGCCAGAACGTCTGAAACCAATTTTGACCGGCTCAAACTGGACTCAAACCCGACCAGACCGGCTCAAATCCGTTTTCACCGGCTCAAACCGGTTTCATATGGGTTTTGACCAGATCAAACGAGGCCAGACCAGCTCAAACCGGTTTTGACCGGCTCAAACAGACTCAAACCGGTTTTGACCGCATTTCTCCGGACCAGACCAGCTCAAAATGGTTTTGACCTGCTCAAACTGGACTCAAACCTGGCCAGACCGGCTCAAACCGGTGTTGACCGGCTCAAACCGACTCAAACCAGTTTGACCGGCTGAAACCAGACTCAAACCCGACTAGACCGGCTCAAACCGATTTTGAACGGCTCAAACCGGACTCAAACAGGAACAGACAGGCTCAAGCAGGAACAGACCAGCTCAAACCGGCTCACACCAGACCAGAACGGCTCAAACCGGCTCAAACCGGACCAGAACATCTCAAACTGGTTTTCACCGGGTCAAACCGGTCTCATACGGGTTTTGACCAGATCAAACCAGGCCAGACCGGCTCAAACCGGTTTTGACTGGCTGAAACCGGACTCAAACCGGCCCAGACCGGTTTCAATCGGTTTTGACAGGCTCAAACCGGACCAGACCGGCTCAAACCGAACCAGACCGGCTGAAACCGGTTTTGACTGGCTCAAACCGGACTAAAACATGACTGGACCGGCTCAAACCGGATCAATCCAGGCCAGACCAGCTCAAACCGGTTTTGACCAGCTCAAACCGGACTCAAACGGGTTTTGACCAAATCAAACCAGGCCAGACCGGCTCAAACCAATTTTGACCGGCTCAAACTGACTCAAACCCGACCAGACCGGCTCAAACCGGTTTTGACCGGCTCAAACAGACTCAAACCGGTTTTGACCGTATTTATCCGGACCAGATCAGCTCAAAACGGTTTTGACCTGCTCAAACCGGACTCAAACCAGGCCAGACCGGCTCAAACCGGTTTTGACCGGCTCAAACTGGACTCAAACCGACCAGACCAGCTCAAACCTGTTTTGACTGGCTCAAAAGGACTCAAACCGAACAAACAGGCTCAAACCGGTTTTGACCGGCTGAAACCGGACTCAAACCGGACTAGACCGGCTCACACCGGTTTTGAATGGCTCAAACTGACTCAAACAGGAACAGACCGGCTCAAACAGTAACAGACCGGCTCAAACCGACTCAAACCGGACCAGACCGGCTCAAACTGCCTCAAACCTGACCAGAACATCTCAAACCGGCTTTCACCGGCTCAAACCGTACTCATACGGGTTTTGACCAGATCAAAGCAGGCCAGACCGCTCAAACCAATTTTGACCGGCTCAAACTGGACTCAAACCCGACCAGACCGGCTCAAACCGGTTTTGACCGCTCAAACAGACTCAAACCGGTTTTGACCATATTTATCCGGACCAGATCAGCTCAAAACGGTTTTGACCTGCTCAAACCGGACTCAAACCAGGCCAGACCGGCTCAAACCGGTTTTGACCGGCTCAAACTGGACTCAAACCGGACCAGACCGGCTCAAACCTGTTTTGACTGGCTCAAAAAGGACTCAAACCGAACAAACAGGCTCAAACCGGTTTTGACCGCTGAAACCTGACTCAAACCGGACTAGACCGGCTCACACCGGTTTTGAATGGCTCAAACTGGACTCAAACAGGAACAGACCGGCTCAAACAGTAACAGACCGGCTCAAACCGGCTCAAGCCAGACCAGACCGGCTCAAACTGCCTCAAACCTGACCAGAACATCTCAAACCGGTTTTCACCGCTCAAACCGTACTCATACGGGTTTTGACCAGATCAAAGCAGGCCAGACCCTCTCAATCGATTTTGACTGGCTCAAACCGGACTCAAACCGACTAGACCGGCTCAAACCGGTTTTGAACGGCTCAAACCGGACTCAAACAGGAACAGACCGGCTCAAACAGGAACAGACCAGCTCAAACCGGCTCACACCAGACCAGAACGGCTCAAACCGGCTCAAACCGACCAGAACATCTCAAACCGGTTTTCACCGGCTCAAACCGGTCTCATACGGGTTTTGACCAGATCAAACCAGGCCAGACCGCTCAAACCGGTTTTGACCGGCTGAAACCGACTCAAACCGACCAGACCAGCTCAAACCGGTTTTCACCGCTCAAACCGGTTTTGACAGGCTCAAACAGACTCAAACCGGCTCAAACCGAACCAGACCGGCTCAAACCGGTTTTGACTGGCTCAAACCGACTAAAACATGACTGGACCGGCTCAAACCGGATCAATCCAGGCCAGACCGGCTCAAACCGGTTTTGACCAGCTCAAACCGGACTCAAACGGGTTTTGACCAAATCAAACCAGGCCAGACCGGCTCAAACCAATTTTGACCGGCTCAAACTGGACTCAAAGCCGACCAGACCGGCTCAAACCGGTTTTGACCGGCTCAAACAGACTCAAACCGGTTTTGACCATATTTATCCGGACCAGATCAGCTCAAAACGGTTTTGACCTGCTCAAACCGGACTCAAACCAGGCCAGACCGGCTCAAACCGGTTTTGACCGGCTCAAACCGGACTCAAACCGGACCAGACCGGCTCAAACCTGTTTTGACTGGCTCAAAAAGGACTCAAACCGGAACAAACAGGCTCAAACCGGTTTTGACCAGCTCAAACCAGACTCAAACCGGACTAGACCGGCTCACACCGGTTTTGAATGGCTCAAACTGGACTCAAACAGGAACAGACCGGCTCAAACAGTAACAGACCGGCTCAAACCGGCTCAAGCCAGACCAGACCGGCTCAAACTGCCTCAAACCTGACCAGAACATCTCAAACCGGCTTTCACCGCTCAAACCGTACTCATACGGGTTTTGACCAGATCAAAGCAGGCCAGACCGTCTCAATCGATTTTGACTGGCTCAAACCGGACTCAAACCGGACTAGACCGGCTCAAACCGGTTTTGAACGGCTCAAACCGGACTCAAACAGGAACAGACCGGCTCAAACAGGAACAGACCAGCTCAAACCGGCTCACACCAGACCAGACGGCTCAAACCGCTCAAACCGGCTCAAACCGGACCAGAACATCTCAAACCGGTTTTCACCGGCTCAAACCGGTCTCATACGGGTTTTGACCAGATCAAACCAGGCCAGACCGGCTCAAACCGGTTTTGACCGGCTCAAACCGGACTCAAACCGGCCCAGACCGGTTTCAATCGGTTTTGACAGGCTCAAACGGACCAGACCGGCTCAAACCGGACTAGACCGGCTCAAACCGGTTTTGAACGGCTCAAACCGGACTCAAACCGGACTCAAACCGGACCAGACCGCTCAAACCGGTTTTGAATGGCTCAAACCGGACCAGACCAGCTCAAACCGGACTCAAACAGGAACAGACCGGCTCAAACCGGTTTTGACTGGCTCAAACCGACTCAAACCGGTTTTGACTGGCTGAAACCGGACTCAAACCAGGCCAGACCTCTCCAATCGATTTTGACTGGCTCAAACCGGACTCAAACCAGGCCAGACAGGCTCAAACGGACTCAAACCGGTTTTGACCAGCTCAAACCGACTCAAACCGACCAGACCAGCTCAAACCGGACTCAAACCAGACCAGACCGGCTCAAACCGGTTTTGACCAGCTCAAACCGGACCAGACCGGCTCAAACCGGTTTTGACCGGCTGAAACCCGACCAGAACATCTCTAACCAGACCAGACCGGCTCAAACCAGACTCAAACCGGACCAGACCGGCTCAAACCGGTTTTGAATGGCTCAAACTGACTCAAACCGGACCAGACCGCTCAAACCGGTTTTGACTGGCTCAAACCGGACTCAAACGGGTTTTGACCAGATCAAACCAGGCCAGACTCTCTCAAACCGATTTTGACCAGCTGAAACCGGACTCAAACCGTACCAGACCGGCTCAAACCTGTTTTGACTGGCTCAAACCGACTCAAACCGGACCAGACCGGCTCAAACGGTTTTGACCAGCTCAAACCGGACCAGACCAGCTCAAACCGGCTCAAACCGCTCAAACCGGACTCAAACCGGCTCAAACCTGTTTTGACTGGCTCAAACGGACTCAAACAGGAACAGACCGGCTCAAACCTGTTTTGACTGGCTCAAACCGGTTTTCACCGGCTCAAACCGGACCAGACCGGCTCAAACCGGTTTTGACCAGCTCAAACTGGACTCAAACCGGACCAGACCGCTCAAACCGGACCAGACCGGCTCAAACCGGTTTTGACTGGCTCAAACCGGACTCAAACAGGAACAGACCAGCTCAAACCGGCTCAAGCCAGACCAGACCGGCTCAAACCGGCTCAAACCGGACCAGAACATCTCAAACCGGTTTTCACCGGCTCAAACCGGACTCAAACGGGTTTTGACCAGATCAAACCAGGCCAGACCGGCTCAAACCGGTTTTGACCGGCTCAAACCGGACTCAAACCGCCCAGACCGGTTTCAATCGGTTTTGACAGGCTCAAACCGGACTCAAACCGGACCAGACCAGCTCAAACCGGCTCAAACCGAACCAGACCGGCTGAAACCGGTTTTGACTGGCTCAAACCGACTCAAACCGGACCAGACCGGCTCAAACAGTAACAGACCGGCTCAAACCGGTTTTGACCGGCTCAAACCGAACCAGACCGGCTGAAACCGACTCAAACCGGACCAGACCGGCTCAAACCTGTTTTGACTGGCTCAAACCGACTCAAACCGGTTTTGACCGGCTGAAACCGGACTCAAACCGGACTAGACCGGCTCACACCGGTTTTGAATGGCTCAAACTGGACTCAAACAGGAACAGACCGGCTCAAACAGTAACAGACCGGCTCAAACCGGCTCAAGCCAGACCAGACCGGCTCAAACTGCCTCAAACCTGACCAGAACATCTCAAACCGGCTTTCACCGGCTCAAACCGGACTCAAACGGGTTTTGACCAGATCAAAGCAGGCCAGACCCTCTCCAATCGATTTTGACTGGCTCAAACCGGACTCAAACCGGACTAGACCGGCTCAAACCGGTTTTGACCAGCTCAAACCGGACTCAAACAGGAACAGACCGGCTCAAACAGGAACAGACCAGCTCAAACCGGCTCACACCAGACCAGAATGGCTCAAACCGGCTCAAACCGGACCAGAACATCTCAAACCGGTTTTCACCGGCTCAAACCGGTCTCATACGGGTTTTGACCAGATCAAACCAGGCCAGACCGGCTCAAACCGGTTTTGACTGGCTGAAACCGGACTCAAACCGGCCCAGACCGGTTCCAACCGGTTTAGACAGGCTCCAACTGGACCAAACCGGCTCAAACCGACTCAAACAGGAACAGACCGGCTCAAACAGGAACAGACCAGCTCAAACCGGCTCACACCAGACCAGAACGGCTCAAACCGGCTCAAACCGGACCAGAACATCTCAAACCGGTATTCACAGGCTCAAACCGGACTCATATGGGTTTTCACCAGATCAAACCAGGCCACACCGGCTCAAACCGGACTCAAACAGGCCCAGACCGGTTCCAACCGGTTTAGACAGGCTCCAACTGGACCAAACCGGCTCAAACCGAACCAGACCGGCTGAAACCGGTTTTGACCGGCTCAAACCGGACTAAAACCAGACCGGACCGGCTCAAACCGGTTTTGAATGGCTCAAACCAGACCAGAACGGCTTAAACCGGATCAAACACGACCAGACCGGCTCAAACCGGTTTTGACTAGCTCAAGCCGTCTCAAACACATTTTGACCGGTTGAAACCGGACCAGACCAGCTCTCAACGGCTTTGACTTGCTCAAGCCAGTCTCAAACCGGACCAGATCGGCTCAAACCGGTTTTAACCGACTCAAATCTAATCAAACCGGACCAGACCAGCTCAAACGGGATCAATCCGCAGCAGACCGGCTCAAACCGGTTTTGACTGGGTCAAACCGGTCGAGAAGGGCTCAAACCGGTTTTGACCGGCTGAAACCCGACCACACCATCTCTAACCAGACCAGACCGGCTCAAACCAGCTCAAACCTGACCAGACCGGCTCAAACAGGTTTTGAACGGTTCAAACTGATCCGGACCGACTCAAACCGGTTTTGACTGGCTCAAACCGGACTCAAACGGGTTTTGACCAGATCAAACCAGGCCAGACTCTCTCAAACCGATTTTGACCAGCTGAAACCGGACTCAAACCGTACCAGACCGGCTCAAACCTGTTTTGACTGGCTCAAACCCGACTCAAACCGGACCACACTGGCTCAAACCGCTTTTGACCGGCTCAAACCGGAACAGACCAGACCGCCTCAAAACGAACTCAAACATGTTTTGACCGGCTCCAACCGGATCAAACAGCACCAGAACGGCTCTTACACTGGCTCAAACCGGTTTTAACCGTCTCATTACGGACCAGACTGGGTCTACCAGGTTTCGAACTGCTCAAACTGATCCGGACAGACTCAAACCGGTTTTGACCAGCTCAAACCGGCTAAAACCGGATTGAACTGGCTCAAACCGGACTCAAACAGGAAGAGACCAGCTAAAACCGGCTCAAGCCACACCAGACCGGCGCAAACCGGCTCAAACCGGACCAGAACATCTCAAACCGCGTTTCACCGGCTCAATCCGGACTCATACGGGTTTTGACCGGATCAAACCAGGCCAGACCGGCTCAAACCGGTTTGGACCGGCTCAAACCGGACTCAAACCGGCGCAGAGCGGTTCTAACCGGTTTTGACAGGCTCAAACCGGACCAGACCTGCTCAAAACGAACCAGACCAGCTGAAACCGGTTTTAACTGGCTCAAACCGGACTCAAACAGGAACAGACCGGCTCAAACAGTAACAGACAGTCTCAAACCGGTTTTCACCGGCTCAAACCAGAACAGACCAGCTCAAACCGATTCAAACCCGACCAGACTGGCTAAATCCGGTTTTGAACGGCTCAAACCGACTCAAACCGGTTTTGACCGGCTGAAACCGGACTCAAACCAGACTAGACCGGCTCAAACCGGTTTTGACCGGCTCAAACCGGACTCAAACAGGAACAGACCGGCTCAAACAGGAACAGACCGGCTCAAACCGGCTCAAGCCAGACCAGACTGGCTCAAACTGGCTCAAACCGAACCAGAACATCTCAAACCGGTTTTGACCGGCTCAAACCGTACTCATACGGGTTTTGACTGGATCAAACCAGGCCAGACCGGCTCACACCGAATTTGACCGGCTCAAACCGGACTCAAACCGTACCAGACCGGCTCAAACCTGTTTTGACTGGCTCAAACCCGACTCAAACCGGACCAGACCGGCTCAAACCGCTTTTGACCGGCTCAAACCGGAGCGGACCAGACCGCCTCAAAACGAACTCAAACATGTTTTGACCGGCTCCAACCGGATCAAACAGCACCAGAACGGCTCTTAGACTGGCTCAAACCGGTTTTAACCGTCTCATTACGGACCAGACCGGGTCTACCAGGTTTTGAACGTCTCAAACCGGACTCAAACCGTACCAGAACGGCTAAAACCGGTTTGAACTGGCTCAAACTGGACTCAAACAGGAAGACACCGGCTAAAACCGGCTCAAGCCACACCAGACCGGCGCAAACCGGCTCAAACCGGACCAGAACATCTCAAACCGGTTTTCACCGGCTCAATCCGGACTCATACGGGTTTTGACCGTATCAAACCAGGCCAGACCGGCTCAAACCGGTTTGGACCAGCTCAAACCGGACTCAAACCGGCCCAGACCGGTTCTAACCGGTTTTGACAGGCTCAAACCGGACCAGACCTGCTCAAAACGAACCAGAGCAGCTGAAACCGGTTTTAACCGGCTCAAACCGGACTCAAACAGGAACAGACCGGCTCAAACAGTAACAGACCGGCTCAAACCGGTTTTCACCGGCTCAAACCAGACCAGACCAGCTCAAACCGACTCAAACCAGACCAGACTGGCTCAAACCGGTTTGAACTGGCTCAAACCGACTCAAACCGGTTTTGACCGGCTGAAACGGACTCAAACCAGACTAGACCGGCTCAAACCGGTTTTGACCGGCTCAAACCGGACTCAAACAGGAACAGACCGGCTCAAACAGGAACAGACCGGCTCAAACCGGCTCAAACGGACCAGACCAGCTCAAACCGGCTCAAACTGGCTCAAACCGAACCAGAACATCTCAAACCGGTTTTGACCGGCTCAAACCGACTAGACCGCTCAAACCGGTTTTGACTGGCTCAAACCCGACCAGACCGGCTCACACCGAATTTGACCGGCTCAAACCGGACTCAAACCGTACCAGACCGGCTCAAACCTGTTTTGACTGGCTCAAACCCGACTCAAACCGGACCAGACCGGCTCAAACCGCTTTTGACCGGCTCAAACCGGAGCGGACCAGACCGCCTCAAAACGAACTCAAACATGTTTTGACCGGCTCCAACCGGATCAAACAGCACCAGAACGGCTCTTAGACTGGCTCAAACCGGTTTTAACCGTCTCATTACGGACCAGACCGGGTCTACCAGGTTTTGAACGTCTCAAACCGGACTCAAACCGTACCAGAACGGCTAAAACCGGTTTGAACTGGCTCAAACTGGACTCAAACAGGAAGACACCGGCTAAAACCGGCTCAAGCCACACCAGACCGGCGCAAACCGGCTCAAACCGGACCAGAACATCTCAAACCGGTTTTCACCGGCTCAATCCGGACTCATACGGGTTTTGACCGTATCAAACCAGGCCAGACCGGCTCAAACCGGTTTGGACCAGCTCAAACCGGACTCAAACCGGCCCAGACCGGTTCTAACCGGTTTTGACAGGCTCAAACCGGACCAGACCTGCTCAAAACGAACCAGAGCAGCTGAAACCGGTTTTAACCGGCTAAAACCGGACTAAAACAGGACCAGACCGTCTCAAACCGGTTTTCACCGGCTCAAACCAGACCAGACCGGCTCAAACCGGTTCAAACCCGACCAGACTGGCTCAAACCGGTTTTGACCGGCTCAAACAGAATCAAACCGGTTTTGACCGTATTTATCGGGACAAGACCGGCTCAAAACGGTTTTGACCTGCTCAAACCGGACTCAAACCAGGCCAGACCGGCTCAAACCCCTTTTGACCGGCTCAAACCGGACTCAAACCAGACCAGACTGGCTCAAACCTGTTTTGACTGGCTCAAAAAGGACGCAAACCGGAACAGACAGGCTCAAACCAGTTTTGAACGGCTGAAACCGGACTCAAACCGGACTAGACCGGCTCAAACCGGGTTTGAACGGGTCAAACCGGACTCAAACATTAACAGACCGGCTCAAACAGGAACAGACCGGCTCAAACCGGCTCAAACCAGACCAGACCGGCTCAAACCGGCTCAAACTGGACCAGAACATCTCAAATCGGTTTTCATCAGCTCAAACCGGACTCATACGGGTTTTGACCAGATCAAACCAGGCCAGACCAGCTCAAACCGGTTTTGACCGCCTCTAACCGGACTCAAACCGGCCCAGACCTGTTCCAACCAGTTTTGACAGGCTCAAACCGGACCAGACCGGCTCAAACCGAACCAGACCGACTGAAACCGGTTTTAACCGGCTAAAACCGGACTAAAACAGGACCAGACCGGCTCAAACCTGTTTTGACCGGCTCAAACCAGACCAGACCGGCTCAAACCGCATCAAACACCACCAGACCTGCTCAAACCGGTATTGACCAGCTCAAACCGTCTCAAACCAGTTTTGGCCAGATGAAACCGGACCAGATCATCTCAAAACGGTTTTGACCTGCTGAAACGGCACTCAAACCCGACCAGATAGGCTCAAACCGGTTTTGACCGGCTCAAATCTAATCAAACCGGACCAGACCAGCTCAAATCGGATCAAACAGCAGCAGTCCGGCTCAAACCGGTTTTGACCGGCTCAAATCTAATCAAACCGGACCAGACCAGCTCAAACCGGATCAAACAGCAGCAGACCGGATCAAACCGGTTTTGACCAGCTCAAACCGGACGAGACGGGCTCAAACCGGTTTTGACCGGCTCAAACCCGACCAGACCGGCTCTAACCCGACCAGACTGGCTCAAACCAACTCAAACCTGACCAGACCGGCTCAAACAGGTTTTGAACGGTTCAAACTGATCCGGACCGACTCAAACCAGATTGACCGGCTCAAACAGGACTCAAACGGGTTTTGACCAGATCAAACCAGGCCAGACCGGCTCAAACCGATTTTGACCGGCTCAAACCAGACTCAAACCGGACCAGACCGGCTCAAACCTGTTTCGACTGGCTCAAAATGCACTCAAACCGGAACAGACCGGCTCAAACCGGTTGTGACCGACTGTAACCGGACTCAAACCGGACTAGACCGGCTCAAACCGGTTTTGACCGGCTCAAACCGGACTAAAACCTGATCGGACCGGCTCAAACCGGATCAAACCAGGCCAGACCAACTCAAACCTGTTTTGACCGGCTCAAACCAGAACGGACCAGACCGCCTCAAAACGGAATCAAACATGATTTGACTAGCTCCAACCAGATCAAACCGCAACAGACCGGCTCTTAGACTGGCTCGAAGCGGTTTTAACCATCTCATTACGGACCACACAGGGTCTACCAGGTTTTGAACGGCTCAAACCGGACTCAAACCGGACCAGACCGGCTAAAACCGGTGTGAACCGCCTCAAACCAGACCAGACCGGCTCAAACCGGCTCACACCAGACCAGAACGGCTCAAACCGGCTCAAACCGGACCAGAATATCTCAAACCGGTTTTCACCGGCTCAAACCGGACTCATACGGGTTTTGACCAAATCAAACCAGGCCAGACCGGCTCAAACCGGTTTTGACTGGCGCAAACTGGACTCAAACCGGCCCAGACCGGTTCCAATCGGTTTTGACAGGTTCAAACCGGACCAGACCGGCTCAAACTGAACCAGACCGGCTGAAACCGGTTTTGACCGGCTCAACCGGACTCAAACAAGAACAGACCGGCTCAAACAGGTACAGGCCGAATGAAACCGGCTCACACCAGACCAGAACGGTGTGATCAAATCGGATCAAACAGCAGCAGTCCGGCTCAAACCGGTTTTGACCGGCTCAAATCTAATCAAACCGGACCAGACCAGCTCAAACCGGATCAAACAGCAGCAGACCGGATCAAACCGGTTTTGACCAGCTCAAACCGGACGAGACGGGCTCAAACCGGTTTTGACCGGCTCAAACCCGACCAGACCGGCTCTAACCCGACCAGACTGGCTCAAACCAACTCAAACCTGACCAGACCGGCTCAAACAGGTTTTGAACGGTTCAAACTGATCCGGACCGACTCAAACCAGATTGACCGGCTCAAACAGGACTCAAACGGGTTTTGACCAGATCAAACCAGGCCAGACCGGCTCAAACCGATTTTGACCGGCTCAAACCAGACTCAAACCGGACCAGACCGGCTCAAACCTGTTTCGACTGGCTCAAAATGCACTCAAACCGGAACAGACCGGCTCAAACCGGTTGTGACCGACTGTAACCGGACTCAAACCGGACTAGACCAGCTCAAACCGGTTTTGACCGGCTCAAACCGGACTAAAACCTGATCGGACCGGCTCAAACCGGATCA
This sequence comes from Erythrocebus patas, assembly GCA_023783455.1. NCBI lineage: Eukaryota > Metazoa > Chordata > Mammalia > Primates > Cercopithecidae > Erythrocebus > Erythrocebus patas. Next base: position 58,067 of record JAKFHT010000178.1, read on the forward strand.
AACCAGGCCAGACCAACTCAAACCTGTTTTGACCGGCTCAAACCAGAACGGACCAGACCGCCTCAAACAGACTCAAACCGGACTCAAACGGGTTTTGACCAGATCAAACCAGGCCAGACCGCTCAAACCGCTCAAGCCAGACCAGACCGGCTCAAACCGGTTTTGACTGGCTCAAACCGGTTTTCACCAGCTCAAACCGGACCAGACCGGCTCAAACAGGTTTTGAACGGCTCAAACCGGACTCAAACCGGACCAGACCGGCTAAAACCGGTGTGAACCGCCTCAAACCAGACCAGACCGGCTCAAACCGGCTCACACCAGACCAGAACGGCTCAAACCGGCTCAAACCGGACCAGAATATCTCAAACCGGTTTTCACCGGCTCAAACCGCTCAAACCGGACTTATACGGGTTTTGACCCGAGTAAACCATGCCAGACCGGCTCAAACCGGTTTTGACTGGCGCAAACCGGACTCAAACCGGCCCAGACCGGTTCCAATCGGTTTTGACAGGTTCAAACCGGACCAGACCAGCTCAAACCGGACTCAAACCGGACTCAAACGGGTTTTGACCGGCTCAAACGGACTCAAACAAGAACAGACCGGCTCAAACAGGAACAGACCGGCTCAAACTGAACCAGACCGGCTCAAACCAGACCAGACCGCTCAAACCGGTTTTGACGGCTCAAACCGGATCAAACAGCAGCAGACCGGATCAAACCGGTTTTGACCGGCTCAAATCTAATCAAACCGGACCAGACCAGCTCAAACCGGATCAAACAGCAGCAGACCGGATCAAACCGGTTTTGACCAGCTCAAACCGGACCAGACCGGCTCAAACCGGTTTTGACCGGCTCAAACCCGACCAGACCGGCTCTAACCCGACCAGACTGGCTCAAACCAACTCAAACCTGACCAGACCGGCTCAAACAGGTTTTGAACGGTTCAAACTGATCCGGACCGACTCAAACCAGATTGACCGGCTCAAACAGGACTCAAACGGGTTTTGACCAGATCAAACCAGGCCAGACCGGCTCAAACCGATTTTGACCGGCTCAAACCAGACTCAAACCGGACCAGACCGGCTCAAACCTGTTTCGACTGGCTCAAAATGCACTCAAACCGGAACAGACCGGCTCAAACCGGTTGTGACCGACTGTAACCGGACTCAAACCGGACTAGACCGGCTCAAACCGGTTTTGACCGGCTCAAACCGGACTAAAACCTGATCGGACCGGCTCAAACCGGATCAAACCAGGCCAGACCAACTCAAACCTGTTTTGACCGGCTCAAACCAGAACGGACCAGACCGCCTCAAACGGACTCAAACAGGACTCAAACGGTTTTGACCAGATCAAACCAGGCCAGACCGCTCAAACCGCTCAAGCCAGACCAGACCGGCTCTAACCCGACCAGACTGGCTCAAACCGGTTTTGACCAGCTCAAACCGGACCAGACCGGCTCAAACAGGTTTTGAACGGTTCAAACTGATCCGGACCGACTCAAACCGGACCAGACCGGCTAAAACCGGTGTGAACCGCCTCAAACCAGACCAGACCGGCTCAAACCGGCTCACACCAGACCAGAACGGCTCAAACCGGCTCAAACCGGACCAGAATATCTCAAACCGGTTTTCACCGGCTCAAACCGGACTCAAACGGACCAGACCGGCTCAAACCTGTTTTGACTGGCTCAAAAGGACTCAAACCGGAACAAACAGGCTCAAACCGGTTTTGACCGGCTGAAACCGGACTCAAACCGGACTAGACCGGCTCAAACCGATTTTGACTGGCTCAAACTGGACTCAAACAGGAACAGACCGGCTCAAACAGTAACAGACCGGCTCAAACCGGATCAAACCAGGCCAGACCGGCTCAAACTGGCTCAAACCGGACCAGAACATCTCAAACCGGTTTTCACCGCTCAAACCGGCTCAAACCGTACTCATACGGGTTTTGACCAGATCAAACCAGGCCAGACCGGCTCAAACCAGACTCAAACCGGTTTTGACTGGCTCAAACCGGACTCAAACCGGACTAGACCGGCTCAAACCGGTTTTGAACGGCTCAAACCGACTCAAACAGGAACAGACTGGCTCAAACCGGAACAGACCGGCTCAAACCGGCTCACACCAGACCAGAACGGCTCAAACCGGCTCAAACCGGACCAGAACATCTCAAACCGGTTTTCACCGGCTCAAACCGGTCTCATACGGGTTTTTACCAGATCAAACCAGGCCAGACCGGCTCAAACCGGTTTTGACTGGCTGAAACCGGACTCAAACCAGCCCAGACTGGTTTCAATCGGTTTCGACTGGCTCAAATCGGACCAGACCAGCTCAAACCAGACCAGAACGGCTCAAACCGACCAGACCGCTCAAACCGGACTCAAACCAGGCCAGACCGGCTCAAACCGGTTTTGAGCAGCTCAAACCGGACTCAAACGGGTTTTGACCAAATCAAACCTGGCCAGACAGGCTCAAACCAATTTTGACCGGCTCAAACTGGACTCAAACCCGACCAGACCGGCTCAAACTGGTTTTGACCGGCTCAAACAGACTCAAACCGGTTTTGACCGTATTTATCCGGACCAGATCAGCTCCAAACGGTTTTGACCTGCTCAAACCAGACTCAAACCAGGCCAGACCGGCTCAAACCGGTTTTGACCGGCTCAAACCGGACTCAAACCGGACCAGACCGGCTCAAACCTGTTTTGACTGGCTCAAACCGACTCAAACCGGACCAGACCGGCTCAAACCGGTTTTGACCGGCTCAAACCGGAACGGACCAGACCGCCTCAAAACGAACTCAAACATGTTTTGACCGGCTCCAACTGGATCAAACAGCACCAGAACGGCTCTTAGACTGGCTCAAACCAGTTTTAACCGTCTCATTACACACCAGACTGGGTCTACCAGGTTTTGAACGGCTCAAACTGGACTCAAACCGTACCAGAACGGCTAAAACCGGTTTGAACTGGCTCAAACCGGACTCAAACAGGAAGAGACCGGCTAAAACCGGCTCAAGCCACACCAGACCGGCGCAAACCGGCTCAAACCGGACCAGAACATCTCAAACCGGTTTTCACCGGCTCAATCCGGACTCATACGGGTTTTGACCGGATCAAACCAGGCCAGACCAGCTGAAACCGGATTGGACCGGCTCAAACCGGACTCAAACCGGCACAGAGCGGTTTCAATCGGTTTTGACAGGCTCAAACGGACCAGACCGGCTCAAACGGACCAGACCGGCTGAAACCGGTTTTAACCGGCTCAAACCGGACTAAAACCGGACCAGACCGGCTGAAACCGGTTTTAACCGGCTCAAACCAGACCAGACCGGCTCAAAACGGTTTTGACCTGCTCAAACCAGACCAGACCGGCTCAAACCGGTTTTGACCGGCTCAAACGGACTCAAACCAGACTCAAACCGGTTTTGACCGTATTTATCCGGACCAGATCAGCTCAAAACGGTTTTGACCTGCTCAAACCGGACTCAAACCAGGCCAGACCGGCTCAAACCGGTTTTGACCGGCTCAAACCAGACTCAAACCCGACCAGACCGGCTCAAACCTGTTTTGACTGGCTCAAAAAGGACTCAAACCGGAACAAACAGGCTCAAACCGGTTTTGACCAGCTGAAACCGGACTCAAACCGGACTAGACCGGCTCACACCGGTTTTGAATGGCTCAAACTGGACTCAAACAGGAACAGACCGGCTCAAACAGTAACAGACCGGCTCAAACCGGCTCAAGCCAGACCAGACCGGCTCAAACTGGCTCAAACCGGACCAGAACATCTCAAACCGGTTTTCACCGGCTCAAACCGTACTCATACGGGTTTTGACCAGATCAAACCAGGCCAGACCGTCTCCAATCGATTTTGACTGGCTCAAACCAGACTCAAACCGGACCAGACCGGCTCAAACCGGTTTTGACGGCTCAAACCGGACTCAAACCAGGCCAGACCGTCTCAATCGATTTTGACTGGCTCAAACCGGACCAGACCGGCTCAAACAGACTCAAACCGGACCAGACCGGCTCAAACCGGATCAATCCAGGCCAGACCGGCTCAAACCGGTTTTGACCAGCTCAAACCGGACTCAAACGGGTTTTGACCAAATCAAACCAGGCCAGACCGTCTCAATCGATTTTGACTGGCTCAAACTGGACTCAAACCCGACCAGACCGGCTGAAACCGGTTTTGACCGGCTCAAACCGGTCTCATACGGGTTTTGACCAGATCAAACCAGGCCAGACCAGCTCAAACCGGTTTTGACCGGCTCAAACAGGAACAGACCGCTCAAACCGGTTTTGACCGTATTTATCCGGACCAGACCAGCTCAAAACGGTTTTGACCTGCTCAAACTGGACTCAAACCTGGCCAGACCGGCTCAAACCGGTTTTGACCGGCTCAAACCGGACTCAAACGGACCAGACCGGCTCAAACCTGTTTTGACTGGCTCAAAAGGACTCAAACCGGAACAAACAGGCTCAAACCGGTTTTGACTGGCTGAAACCGACTCAAACCGGACTAGACCGGCTCACACCGGTTTTGAATGGCTCAAACTGGACTCAAACAGGAACAGACCGGCTCAAACAGTAACAGACCGGCTCAAACCAGCTCAAACCAGACCAGACCGGCTCAAACTGGCTCAAACCGGACCAGAACATCTCAAACCGGTTTTCACCGCTCAAACCGTACTCATACGGGTTTTGACCAGATCAAACCAGGCCAGACCGTCTCCAATCGATTTTGACTGGCTCAAACCGGACTCAAACCGGACCAGACCGCTCAAACCGGTTTTGAATGGCTCAAACCGGACTCAAACAGGAACAGACCGGCTCAAACCGCTCACACCAGACCAGACCAGCTCAAACGGACTCAAACCGGACTCAAACCGGACCAGAACATCTCAAACCGGTTTTCACCGGCTCAAACCGGTCTCATACGGGTTTTGACCAGATCAAACCAGGCCAGACCGGCTCAAACCGGTTTTGACCGGCTGAAACCGGACTCAAACCGGCCCAGACCGGTTTCAATCGGTTTTGACAGGCTCAAACGGACCAGACCGGCTCAAACCGAACCAGACCGGCTGAAACCGGTTTTGACTGGCTCAAACCGACTCAAACAGGAACAGACCGGCTCAAACCGGATCAATCCAGGCCAGACCGGCTCAAACCGGTTTTGACCAGCTCAAACCGGACTCAAACGGGTTTTGACCAAATCAAACCAGGCCAGACCGGCTCAAACCAATTTTGACCGGCTCAAACTGGACTCAAACCCGACCAGACCGGCTCAAACCGGTTTTGACCGGCTCAAACAGACTCAAACCGGTTTTGACCATATTTATCCAGACCAGACCAGCTCAAAACGGTTTCGTCCTGCTCAAACCGGACTCAAACCAGCTCAAACTGCCTCAAACCTGACCATAACATCTCAAACCGGCTTTCACCACCTCAAAACGTACTCATACGGGTTTTGACCAGATCAAAGCAGGCCAGACCGTCTCCAATCGATTTTGACTGGCTCAAACCGGACTCAAACCGGACTAGACCGGCTCAAACAGACTCAAACCGGTTTTGAATGGCTCAAACCGGACTCAAACAGGAACAGACCGGCTCAAACAGGAACAGACCAGCTCAAACCGGCTCACACCAGACCAGAATGGCTCAAACCGGACCAGAACATCTCAAACCGGTTTTCACCGGCTGAAACCGGTCTCATACGAGTTTTGACCAGATCAAACCAGGCCAGACCTGCTCAAACCGGTTTTGACCGGCTCAAACTGGACTCAAACCCGACCAGAATGGCTCAAACCGGTTTTGACCTTCTCAAACAGACTCAAACCGGTTTTGACCATATTTATCCGGACCAGACCAGCTCAAAACGGTTTTGACCTCCTCAAACCGGACTCAAACCAGGCCAGACCGGCTCAAACCAGTTTTGACCGGCTCAAACCGGACTCAAACCGGACCAGACTAGCTCAAACCTGTTCCGACTGGCTCAAAAAGGACTCAAACCGGAACAAACAGGCTCAAACCGGTTTTGACCAGCTGAAACCGGACTCAAACCGGACTAGACCGGCTCACACCGGTTTTGAATGGCTCAAACTGGACTCAAACAGGAACAGACCGGCTCAAACAGTAACAGACCAGCTCAAACCGGCTCAAGCCAGACCAGACCGGCTCAAACTGGCTCAAACCGGACCAGAACATCTCAAACCGGTTTTCACCGGCTCAAACCGTACTCATACGGGTTTTGACCAGATCAAACCAGGCCAGACCCTCTCCAATCGATTTTGACTGGCTCAAACCGGACTCAAACCGGACTAGACCGGCTCAAACCGGTTTTCACCAGCTCAAACCGGACTCAAACAGGAACAGACAGGCTCAAACAGGAACAGACCAGCTCAAACCGGCTCACACCAGACCAGAACGGCTCAAACCGGCTCAAACCGGACCAGAACATCTCAAACCGGTTTTCACCGGCTCAAACCGGTCTCATACGGGTTTTGACCAGATCAAACCAGGCCAGACCGGCTCAAACCGGTTTTGACTGGCTGAAACCGGACTCAAACCGGCCCAGACCGGTTTCAATCGGTTTTGACAGGCTCAAACCGGACCAGACCGGCTCAAACCGAACCAGACCGGCTGAAACCGGTTTTGACTGGCTCAAACCGGACTAAAACATGACTGGACCGGCTCAAACTGGACTCAAACCGGACCAGACCGCTCAAACCGGTTTTGACCAGCTCAAACCGGTCTCATACGGGTTTTGACCAGATCAAACCAGGCCAGACCTGCTCAAACCGGTTTTGACCGGCTCAAACTGGACTCAAACCCGACCAGACCGGCTCAAACCGTTTTGACCGGCTCAAACAGACTCAAACCGGTTTTGACCATATTTATCCGGACCAGACCAGCTCAAAACGGTTTTGACCTGCTCAAACCGGACTCAAACCAGGCCAGACCAGCTCAAACCGGTTTTGACCGGCTCAAACCGGACTCAAACCGGACCAGACCGGCTCAAACCTGTTTCGACTGGCTCAAAAAGGACTCAAACCGGAACAAACAGGCTCAAACCGGTTTTGACCGGCTGAAACCGGACTCAAACCGGACTAGACCGGCTCACACCGGTTTTGAATGGCTCAAACTGGACTCAAACCGGACTCAAACAGGAACAGACCGGCTCAAACAGTAACAGACCGGCTCAAACCGGCTCAAGCCAGACCAGACCGGCTCAAACTGCCTCAAACCTGACCAGAACATCTCAAACCGGTTTTCACCGGCTCAAACCGACTCATACGGGTTTTGACCAGATCAAAGCAGGCCAGACCGTCTCCAATCGATTTTGACTGGCTCAAACCGGACTCAAACCGGACTAGACCGGCTCACACCGGTTTTGAATGGCTCAAACTGGACTCAAACAGGAACAGACCGGCTCAAACAGTAACAGACCGGCTCAAACTGGCTCAAGCCAGACCAGACCGGCTCAAACTGGCTCAAACCGGACCAGAACATCTCAAACCGGTTTTCACCGGCTCAAACCGGTCTCATACGGGTTTTGACCAGATCAAACCAGGCCAGACCGGCTCAAACCGGTTTTGACTGGCTCAAACTGGACTCAAACCGACCAGACCGCTCAAACCGGTTTTGACCGGCTCAAACAGACTCAAACCGGTTTTGACCATATTTATCCGGACCAGACCAGCTCAAAACGGTTTTGACCTGCTCAAACCGGACTCAAACCGGACTCAAACCAGGCCAGACCGGCTCAAACCGGTTTTGACCGGCTCAAACGGACTCAAACCGGACCAGACCTGCTCAAACCGGTTTTGACTGGCTCAAAAGGACTCAAACCGGAACAAACAGGCTCAAACCGGTTTTGACCGGCTGAAACCGGACTCAAACCGGACTAGACCGGCTCACACCGGTTTTGAATGGCTCAAACTGGACTCAAACAGGAACAGACCGGCTCAAACAGTAACAGACCGGCTCAAACCGGCTCAAGCCAGACCAGACCGGCTCAAACTGCCTCAAACCTGACCAGAACATCTCAAACCGGTTTTCACCGGCTCAAACCGTACTCATACGGGTTTTGACCAGATCAAAGCAGGCCAGACCGTCTCCAATCGATTTTGACTGGCTCAAACCGGACTCAAACCGGACTAGACCGGCTCACACCGGTTTTGAATGGCTCAAACTGGACTCAAACAGGAACAGACCGGCTCAAACAGTAACAGACCGGCTCAATCTGGCTCAAGCCAGACCAGACCGTCTCATACTGGCTCAAACCGGACCAGAACATCTCAAACCGGTTTTCACCGGCTCAAACCGGTCTCATACGGGTTTTGACCAGATCAAACCAGGCCACACGGGATCAAACCGGTTTTGACTGGCTCAAACTGGACTCAAACCCGACCAGACCGGCTCAAACCGGTTTTGACCGGCTCAAACAGACTCAAACCGGTTTTGACCATATTTATCCGGACCAGACCAGCTCAAAACGGTTTTGACCTGCTCAAACCGGACTCAAACCAGGCCAGACCGGCTCAAACCGGTTTTGACCGGCTCAAACCGGACTCAAACCGGACCAGACCGGCTCAAACCTGTTTTGACTGGCTCAAAAAGGACTCAAACCGGAACAAACAGGCTCAAACCGGTTTTGACCGGCTGAAACCGGACTCAAACCAGACTAGACCGGCTCACACCGGTTTTGAATGGCTCAAACTGGACTCAAACAGGAACAGACAGGCTCAAACAGTAACAGACCGGCTCAAACCGGCTCAAGCCAGACCAGACCGGCTCAAACTGCCTCAAACCTGACCAGAACATCTCAAACCGGCTTTCACCGGCTCAAACCGGACTCAAACGGGTTTTGACCAGATCAAAGCAGGCCAGACCGTCTCCAATCGATTTTGACTGGCTCAAACCGGACTCAAACCGGACTCAAACCAGACTCAAACCGGTTTTGACGGCTCAAACCGGACTCAAACAGGAACAGACCGGCTCAAACAGGAACAGACCAGCTCAAACCGGCTCACACCAGACCAGAACGGCTCAAACCGGCTCAAACCGGACCAGAACATCTCAAACCGGTTTTCACCGGCTCAAACCGGTCTCATACGGGTTTTGACCAGATCAAACCAGGCCAGACCGGCTCAAACCGGTTTTGACTGGCTGAAACCGGACTCAAACCGGCCCAGACCGGTTTCAATCGGTTTTGACAGGCTCAAACCGGACCAGACCGGCTCAAACCGAACCAGACCGGCTGAAACCGGTTTTGACTGGCTCAAACCGGACTAAAACATGACTGGACCGGCTCAAACCGGATCAACCCAGGCCAGACCGGCTCAAACCGGTTTTGACCAGCTCAAACCGGACTCAAACGGGTTTTGACCAAATCAAACCAGGCCAGACCGGCTCAAACCGGTTTTGACCGGCTCAAACCGGACTCAAACAGGACCAGACCGGCTCAAACCTGTTTTGACTGGCTCAAAAAGGACTCAAACCGGAACAAACAGGCTCAAAGCGGCTTTGACCAGCTGAAACCTGACTAGACCGGCTCACACCGGTTTTGAATGGCTCAAACTGGACTCAAACAGGAACAGACCGGCTCAAACAGTAACAGACCGGCTCAAACCGGCTCAAGCCAGACCAGACCAGCTCAAACTGCCTCAAACCTGACCAGAACATCTCAAACCGGCTTTCACCGGCTCAAACCGTACTCATACGGGTTTTGACCAGATCAAAGCAGGCCAGACCGTCTCCAATCGATTTTGACTGGCTCAAACCGGACTCAAACCGGACTAGACCGCTCAAACAGACTCAAACTGGTTTTGAACGGCTCAAACCGGACTCAAACAGGAACAGACCGGCTCAAACAGGAACAGACCAGCTCAAACCGGCTCACACCAGACCAGAATGGCTCAAACCGGCTCAAACCGGACCAGAACATCTCAAACCGGTTTTCACCGGCTCAAACCGGTCTCATACGGGTTTTGACCAGATCAAACCAGGCCAGACCTGCTCAAACCGGTTTTGACCGGCTCAAACTGGACTCAAACCCGACCAGACTGGCTCAAACCGGTTTTGACCTGCTCAAACAGACTCAAACCGGTTTTGACCATATTTATCCGGACCAGACCAGCTCAAAACGGTTTTGACCTGCTCAAACCGGACTCAAACCAGGCCAGACCAGCTCAAACCGGTTTTGACCGGCTCAAACCGGACTCAAACCGGACCAGACCAGCTCAAACCGGTTTTGACTGGCTCAAAAAGGACTCAAACCGGAACAAACAGGCTCAAACCGGTTTTGACCGGCTCAAACCGGACTCAAACCGGACTAGACCGGCTCACACCGGTTTTGAATGGCTCAAACTGGACTCAAACAGGAACAGACCGGCTCAAACAGTAACAGACCAGCTCAAACCGGCTCAAGCCAGACCAGACCGGCTCAAACTGGCTCAAACCGGACCAGAACATCTCAAACCGGTTTTCACCGGCTCAAACCGTACTCATACGGGTTTTGACCAGATCAAACCAGGCCAGACCCTCTCCAATCGATTTTGACTGGCTCAAACCGGACTCAAACCGGACTAGACCAGCTCAAACCGGTTTTGAACGGCTCAAACCGGACTCAAACAGGAACAGACAGGCTCAAGCAGGAACAGACCAGCTCAAACCGGCTCACACCAGACCAGAACGGCTCAAACCGGCTCAAACCGGACCAGAACATCTCAAACCGGTTTTCACCGGCTCAAACCGGTCTCATACGGGTTTTGACCAGATCAAACCAGGCCAGACCGGCTCAAACCGGTTTTGACTGGCTGAAACGGACTCAAACCGGCCCAGACCGGTTTCAATCGGTTTTGACAGGCTCAAACCGGACAAGACCGGCTCAAACCGAACCAGACCGGCTGAAACCGGTTTTGACTGGCTCAAACCGGACTAAAACATGACTGGACCGGCTCAAACTGGACTCAAACCCGACCAGACCGGCTCAAACCGGTTTTGACCAGCTCAAACCGGTCTCATACGGGTTTTGACCAGATCAAACCAGGCCAGACCTGCTCAAACCGGTTTTGACCGGCTCAAACTGGACTCAAACCCGACCAGACCGGCTCAAACCGGTTTTGACCGGCTCAAACAGACTCAAACCGGTTTTGACCATATTTATCCGGACCAGACCAGCTCAAAACGGTTTTGACCTGCTCAAACCGGACTCAAACCAGGCCAGACCGGCTCAAACCGGTTTTGACCGGCTCAAACCGGACTCAAACCGGACCAGACCGGCTCAAACCTGTTTTGACTGGCTCAAAAAGGACTCAAACCGGAACAAACAGGCTCAAACCGGTTTTGACCGGCTGAAACCGGACTCAAACCGGACTAGACTGGCTCACACCGGTTTTGAATGGCTCAAACTGGACTCAAACAGGAACAGACCGGCTCAAACAGTAACAGACCGGCTCAAACCGGCTCAAGCCAGACCAGACCGCTCAAACCGACTCAAACCGGACCAGAACATCTCAAACCGGTTTTCACGGCTCAAACCGTACTCATACGGGTTTTGACCAGATCAAAGCAGGCCAGACCGTCTCAATCGATTTTGACTGGCTCAAACCGGACTCAAACCGGACTAGACCGGCTCAAACCGGTTTTGAACGGCTCAAACCGAACCAGACCGGCTCAAACAGGAACAGACCGGCTCAAACAGGAACAGACCAGCTCAAACCGGCTCACACCAGACCAGAATGGCTCAAACCAGACTCAAACCGGACCAGAACATCTCAAACCGGTTTTCACCGGCTCAAACCGGTCTCATAGGGGTTTTGACCAGATCAAACCAGGCCAGACCGGCTCAAACCGGTTTTGACCGGCTGAAGCCGGACTCAAACCGGCCCAGACCGGTTTCAATCGGTTTTGACAGGCTCAAACCGGACAGACCGGCTCAAACCGAACCAGACCGGCTGAAACCGGTTTTGACTGGCTCAAACCGGACTAAAACATGACTGGACCGGCTCAAACCGGATCAATCCAGGCCAGACCGGCTCAAACCGGTTTTGACCAGCTCAAACCGGACTCAAACGGGTTTTGACCAAATCAAACCAGGCCAGACTGGCTCAAACCGATTTTGACCGGCTCAAACTGGACTCAAACCCGACCAGACCGGCTCAAACCGGTTTTGAATGGCTCAAACTGGACTCAAACAGGAACAGACCGGCTCAAACAGTAACAGACCAGCTCAAACCGGCTCAAACCAGACCAGACCGGCTCAAACTGGCTCAAACCGGACCAGAACATCTCAAACCGGTTTTCACCGGCTCAAACCGTACTCATACGGGTTTTGACCAGATCAAACCAGGCCAGACCCTCTCCAATCGATTTTGACTGGCTCAAACCGGACTCAAACCGGACTAGACCGGCTCAAACCGGTTTTGAACGGCTCAAACCGGACTCAAACAGGAACAGACAGGCTCAAGCAGGAACAGACCAGCTCAAACCGGCTCACACCAGACCAGAACGGCTCAAACCGGCTCAAACCGGACCAGAACATCTCAAACTGGTTTTCACCGGCTCAAACCGGTCTCATACGGGTTTTGACCAGATCAAACCAGGCCAGACCGGCTCAAACCGGTTTTGACTGGCTGAAACCGGACTCAAACCGGCCCAGACCGGTTTCAATCGGTTTTGACAGGCTCAAACCGGTCCAGACCGGCTCAAACCGAACCAGACCGGCTGAAACCGGTTTTGACTGGCTCAAACCGGACTAAAACATGACTGGACCGGCGCAAACCTGATCAACCCCGGCCAGACAGGCTCAAACCGGTTTTGACCAGCTCAAACCGGACTCAAACGGGTTTTGACCGAATCAAACCAGGCCAGACCGGCTCAAACCAATTTTGCCCAGCTCAAACTGGACTCAAACCCGACCAGACCGGCTCAAACCGGTTTTGACGGCTCAAACAGACTCAAACTGGTTTTGACCGTATTTATCCGGACCAGACCAGCTCAAAACGGTTTTGACCGGCTCAAACTGGACTCAAACCGGACCAGACCGGCTCAAACCTGTTTTGACTGGCTCAAAAAGGACTCAAACCGGAACAAACAGGCTCAAACCGGTTTTGACCGGCTCAAACTGGACTCAAACCAGCCCAGACTGGTTTCAATCGGTTTTGACAGGCTCAAACCGGACAAGACCGGCTCAAACCGAACCAGACCGGCTGAAACCGGTTTTGACTGGCTCAAACCGGACTAAAACATGACTGGACCGGCTCAAACCGGATCAACCCCGGCCAGACAGGCTCAAAGCGGTTTTGACCAGCTCAAACCGGACTCAAACGGGTTTTGACCAAATCAAACCAGGCCAGACCAGCTCAAACCAATTTTGACCGGCTCAAACTGGACTCAAACCCGACCAGACCGGCTCAAACCGGTTTTGACCGGCTCAAACAGACTCAAACTGGTTTTGACCGTATTTTTCCAGGCCAGACCAGCTCAAACCGGTTTTGACCGGCTCAAACTGGACTCAAACCGGACCAGACCGGCTCAAACCTGTTTTGACTGGCTCAAAAGGACTCAAACCGAACAAACAGGCTCAAACCGGTTTTGACCGGCTCAAACTGGACTCAAACCAGCCCAGACTGGTTTCAATCGGTTTTGACTGGCTCAAACCGGACCAGACCAGCTCAAACAGACTCAAACCGGACCAGACCGCTCAAACCGGATCAATCCAGGCCAGACCGGCTCAAACCGGTTTTGAGCAGCTCAAACCGGACTCAAACGGGTTTTGACCAAATCAAACCTGGCCAGACAGGCTCAAACCAATTTTGACCGGCTCAAACTGGACTCAAACCCGACCAGACCGGCTCAAACTGGTTTTGACCGGCTCAAACAGACTCAAACCGGTTTTGACCGTATTTATCCGGACCAGATCAGCTCCAAACGGTTTTGACCTGCTCAAACCAGACTCAAACCAGGCCAGACCGGCTCAAACCGGTTTTGACCGGCTCAAACCGGACTCAAACCGGACCAGACCGGCTCAAACCTGTTTTGACTGGCTCAAACCGACTCAAACCGGACCAGACCGGCTCAAACCGGTTTTGACCGGCTCAAACCGGCTCAAACGGACCAGACCGGCTCAAACCGGACTCAAACGGGTTTTGACCGGCTCAAACTGGACTCAAACAGGAACAGACCGGCTCAAACCGACTAGACCGGCTCAAACCAGTTTTAACCGTCTCATTACACACCAGAATGGGTCTACCAGGTTTTGAACGGCTCAAACTGGACTCAAACCGTACCAGAACGGCTAAAACCGGTTTTGAACTGGCTCAAACCGGACTCAAACAGGAAGAGACCGGCTAAAACCGGCTCAAGCCAGACCAGACCGGCTCAAACCGACTCAAACCGACCAGACCAGCTCAAACCGCTCAAACCGGTTTTCACCGGCTCAATCCGGACTCATACGGGTTTTGACCAGATCAAACCAGGCCAGACCAGCTGAAACCGGATTGGACCGGCTCAAACCGGACTCAAACCGGCCCAGACCGGTTTCAATCGGTTTTGACAGGCTCAAACGGACCAGACCGGCTCAAACAGACTCAAACCAGGCCAGACCTGCTCAAACCGGTTTTCACCGGCTCAAACCGGACTAAAACCGGACCAGACCGGCTGAAACCGGTTTTCACCAGCTCAAACCGGACCAGACCGGCTCAAAACGGTTTTGACCTGCTCAAACCGGACTAGACCGGCTCACACCGGTTTTGACCGGCTCAAACAGACTCAAACCGCTTTTGACCGTATTTATCCGGACCAGATCAGCTCAAAACGGTTTTGACCTGCTCAAACCGGACTCAAACCAGGCCAGACCGGCTCAAACCGGTTTTGACCGGCTCAAACCAGACTCAAACCAGACCAGACCGGCTCAAACCTGTTTTGACTGGCTCAAAAAGGACTCAAACCGGAACAAACAGGCTGAAAACGGTTTTGACCGGCTGAAACCGGACTCAAACCAGACTAGACCGGCTCACACCGGTTTTGAATGGCTCAAATTGGACTCAAACAGGAACAGACCGGCTCCAACAGTAACAGACCGGTTCAAACCGGCTCAAGCCAGACCAGACCGGCTCAAACTGGCTCAAACCGGACCAGAACATCTCAAACCGGTTTTCACCGGCTCAAATCGTACTCATAGGGGTTTTGACCACATCAAACCAGGCCAGACCGTCTCCAATCGATTTTGACTGGCTCAAATCAGACTCAAACCGGACCAGACCGGCTCAAACCGGTTTTGACTGGCTCAAACCGGACTCAAACCCGCCCAGACCGGTTTCAATCTGTTTTGACAGGCTCAAACCGGACCAGACCGGCTCAAACCGAACCAGACCGGCTCAAACCGGATCAATCCAGGCCAGACCGGCTCAAACCGGTTTTGACCAGCTCAAACCGGACTCAAACGGGTTTTGACCAAATCAAACCAGGCCAGAACGTCTCAAACCAATTTTGACCGGCTCAAACTGGACTCAAACCCGACCAGACCGGCTCAAACCTGTTTTGACCGGCTCAAACCGGTCTCATACGGGTTTTGACCAGATCAAACCAGGCCAGACCAGCTCAAACCGGTTTTGACCGGCTCAAACAGACTCAAACCGGTTTTGACCGCATTTCTCCGGACCAGACCAGCTCAAAACGGTTTTGACCTGCTCAAACTGGACTCAAACCAGGCCAGACCGGCTCAAACTGGTTTTGACCGGCTCAAACCGGACTCAAACCGGACCAGACCGGCTCAAACCTGTTTTGACTGGCTCAAAAAGGACTCAAACCGAACAAACAGGCTCAAACCGGTTTTGACTGGCTGAAACCGGACTCAAACCGGACTAGACCGGCTCACACCGGTTTTGAATGGCTCAAACTGGACTCAAACAGGAACAGACCGGCTCAAACAGTAACAGACCGGCTCAAACCGGCTCAAGCCAGACCAGACCGGCTCAAACTGGCTCAAACCGGACCAGAACATCTCAAACCGGTTTTCACCGCTCAAACCGTACTCATACGGGTTTTGACCAGATCAAACCAGGCCAGACCGCTCCAATCGATTTTGACTGGCTCAAACCGGACTCAAACCGGACTAGACCGGCTCAAACCGGTTTTGAACGGCTCAAACCGGACTCAAACAGGAACAGACAGGCTCAAACAGGAACAGACCAGCTCAAACCGGCTCAAACCGGACCAGAACATCTCAAACCGGTTTTCACCGCTCAAACCGACCAGAACATCTCAAACCGGTTTTCACCGGCTCAAACCGTCTCATACGGGTTTTGACCAGATCAAACCAGGCCAGACCGGCTCAAACCGGTTTTGACTGGCTCAAACCGGACTCAAACCGGCCCAGACCGGTTTCAATCGGTTTTGACAGGCTCAAACGGACCAGACCGGCTCAAACCGAACCAGACCGGCTGAAACCGGTTTTGACTGGCTCAAACCGGACTAAAACATGACTGGACCGGCTCAAACCGGATCAATCCAGGCCAGACCGCTCAAACCGGTTTTGACCAGCTCAAACCGGACTCAAACGGGTTTTGACCAAATCAAACCAGGCCAGACCGCTCAAACCAATTTTGACCGGCTCAAACCGGACTCAAACCCGACCAGACCGGCTCAAACCGGTTTTGACCGGCTCAAACGGACTCAAACCGGACCAGACCGGCTCAAACCTGTTTTGACTGGCTCAAAAGGACTCAAACCGGAACAAACAGGCTCAAACCGGTTTTGACTGGCTGAAACGGACTCAAACCGGACTAGACCGGCTCACACCGGTTTTGAATGGCTCAAACTGGACTCAAACAGGAACAGACCGGCTCAAACAGTAACAGACCGGCTCAAACCGGCTCAAGCCAGACCAGACCGGCTCAAACTGGCTCAAACCGGACCAGAACATCTCAAACCGGTTTTGACAGCTCAAACCGGTTTTGACGGCTCAAACCGTACTCATACGGGTTTTGACCAGATCAAACCAGGCCAGACCGTCTCAATCGATTTTGACTGGCTCAAACGGACTCAAACCGGACTAGACCGGCTCAAACCGGTTTTGAACGGCTCAAACCGGACTCAAACAGGAACAGACAGGCTCAAACAGGAACAGACCAGCTCAAACCGACTCAAACCAGACCAGACCGCTCAAACCGCTCAAACCGGCTCAAACGGACCAGAACATCTCAAACCGGTTTTCACCGGCTCAAACCGGTCTCATACGGGTTTTGACCAGATCAAACCAGGCCACACCGGCTCAAACCGGTTTTGACTGGCTGAAACCGGACTCAAACCGGCCCAGACCGGTTTCAATCGGTTTTGACAGGCTCAAACCGGACCAGACCGGCTCAAACCGAACCAGACCGGCTGAAACCGGTTTTGACTGGCTCAAACCGGACTAAAATATGACTGGACCGGCTCAAACGGACTCAAACCAGGCCAGACCGGCTCAAACCGGTTTTGACCAGCTCAAACCGGACTCAAACGGGTTTTGACCAAATCAAACCAGGCCAGACCGTCTCAAACCAATTTTGACCGGCTCAAACCGGACTCAAACCCGACCAGACCGGCTCAAACCGGTTTTGACCGGCTCAAACGGACTCAAACCGGTTTTGACCATATTTATCCGGACCAGACCAGCTCAAAACGGTTTTGACCTGCTCAAACCAGACTCAAACCAGGCCAGACCGGCTCAAACCGGTTTTGACCGGCTCAAACCGGACTCAAACCGGACCAGACCGGCTCAAACCTGTTTTGACTGGCTCAAAAAGGACTCAAACCGGTTTTGGCCGGCTGAAACCGGACTCAAACTGGACTCAAACCGGCCCAGACCGGTTTCAATCGGTTTTGACAGGCTCAAACGGACTCAAACAGGAACAGACCGGCTCAAACAGTAACAGACCGGCTCAAACCGGCTCAAGCCAGACCAGACCGGCTCAAACTGGCTCAAACCTGACCAGAACATCTCAAACCGGTTTTCACCGGCTCAAACCGTACTCATACGGGTTTTGACCAGATCAAACCAGGCCAGACCCTCTCAATCGATTTTGACTGGCTCAAACAGGACTCAAACCGGACTAGACCGGCTCAAACCGGTTTTGAACGGCTCAAACCGGACTCAAACAGGAACAGACCGGCTCAAACAGGAACAGACCAGCTCAAACCGGCTCACACCAGACCAGAACGGCTCAAACCGGCTCAAACCGGACCAGACCGGCTCAAACCGGTTTTGACCGGCTGAAACCGGACTCAAACCGGCCCAGACCGGTTTCAATCGGTTTTGACAGGCTCAAACCAGACCAGACCGGCTCAAACCGAACCAGACCGGCTGAAACCGGTTTTGACTGGCTCAAACCGGACTAAAACATGACCGGACCGGCTCAAACCGGATCAATCCAGGCCAGACCGGCTCAAACCGGTTTTGACCAGCTCAAACCGGACTCAAACGGGTTTTGACCAAATCAAACCAGGCCAGACCGGCTCAAACCAATTTTGACCGGCTCAAACTGGACTCAAACCGACCAGACCGGCTCAAACCGGTTTTGACCGGCTCAAACAGACTCAAACCGGTTTTGACCATATTTATCCGGACCAGACCAGCTCAAAACGGTTTTGACCTGCTCAAACCGGACTCAAACCAGGCCAGACCGGCTCAAACTGGTTTTGACCGGCTCAAACTGGACTCAAACCGGACCAGACCGGCTCAAACCTGTTTTGACTGGCTCAAAAAGGACTCAAACCGGAACAAACAGGCTCAAACCGGTTTTGACCGGCTGAAACCGGACTCAAACCGGACTAGACCGGCTCACACCGGTTTTGAATGGCTCAAACTGGACTCAAACAGGAACAGACCGGCTCAAACAGTAACAGACCGGCTCAAACCGGCTCAAGCCAGACCAGACCGGCTCAAACTGCCTCAAACCTGACCAGAACATCTCAAACCGGTTTTCACCGGCTCAAACCGTACTCATACGGGTTTTGACCAGATCAAACCAGGCCAGACCCTCTCCAATCGATTTTGACTGGCTCAAACAGGACTCAAACAGGAACAGACCGGCTCAAACAGGAACAGACCAGCTCAAACCGCTCAAGCCAGACCAGACCGGCTCAAACTGGCTCAAACCTGACCAGAACATCTCAAACCGGTTTTCACCGCTCAAACCGTACTCATACGGGTTTTGACCAGATCAAACCAGGCCAGACCCTCTCAATCGATTTTGACTGGCTCAAACAGGACTCAAACCGACTAGACCGCTCAAACCGGTTTTGAACGGCTCAAACCGGACTCAAACAGGAACAGACCGGCTCAAACAGGAACAGACCAGCTCAAACCGGCTCACACCAGACCAGAACGGCTCAAACCGGCTCAAACCGACCAGACCGGCTCAAACCGGTTTTGACCGGCTGAAACCGGACTCAAACCGGCCCAGACCGGTTTCAATCGGTTTTGACAGGCTCAAACCAGACCAGACCGGCTCAAACCGAACCAGACCGGCTGAAACCGGTTTTGACTGGCTCAAACCGACTCAAACCGACTAGACCGGCTCAAACCGGCTCAAACCGGATCAATCCAGGCCAGACCGGCTCAAACCGGTTTTGACCAGCTCAAACCGGACTCAAACGGGTTTTGACCAAATCAAACCAGGCCAGACCGGCTCAAACCAATTTTGACCGGCTCAAACTGGACTCAAACCGACCAGACCGGCTCAAACCGGTTTTGACCGGCTCAAACAGACTCAAACCGGTTTTGACCATATTTATCCGGACCAGACCAGCTCAAAACGGTTTTGACCTGCTCAAACCGGACTCAAACCAGGCCAGACCGGCTCAAACTGGTTTTGACCGGCTCAAACTGGACTCAAACCGGACCAGACCGGCTCAAACCTGTTTTGACTGGCTCAAAAGGACTCAAACCGAACAAACAGGCTCAAACCGGTTTTGACCGGCTGAAACCGGACTCAAACCGGACTAGACCGGCTCACACCGGTTTTGAATGGCTCAAACTGACTCAAACAGGAACAGACCGGCTCAAACAGTAACAGACCGCTCAAACCGCTCAAGCCAGACCAGACCGGCTCAAACTGCCTCAAACCGGACCAGAACATCTCAAACCGGTTTTCACCGGCTCAAACCGTACTCATACGGGTTTTGACCAGATCAAACCAGGCCAGACCCTCTCAATCGATTTTGACTGGCTCAAACTGACTCAAACCGACTAGACCGCTCAAACCGGTTTTGAACGGCTCAAACCGGACTCAAACAGGAACAGACAGGCTCAAGCAGGAACAGACCAGCTCAAACCGGCTCACACCAGACCAGAACATCTCAAACCGGTTTTCACCGGCTCAAACCGGTCTCATACGGGTTTTGACCAGATCAAACCAGGCCAGACCTGCTCAAACCGGTTTTGACCGGCTCAAACTGGACTCAAACCCGACCAGACCGGCTCAAACCGGTTTTGACCGGCTCAAACAGACTCAAACCGGTTTTGACCATATTTATCCGGACCAGACCAGCTCAAAACGGTTTGGACCTGCTCAAACCGGACTCAAACCAGGCCAGACCGGCTCAAACCGGTTTTGACCGGCTCAAACCAGACTCAAACCGGACCAGACCGGCTCAAACCTGTTTTGACTGGCTCAAAAAGGACTCAAACCGGAACAAACAGGCTCAAACCGGTTTTGACCGGCTGAAACCGGACTCAAACCGGACTAGACCGGCTCACACCGGTTTTGAATGGCTCAAACTGGACTCAAACAGGAACAGACCGGCTCAAACAGTAACAGACCGGCTCAAACCGGCTCAAGCCAGACCAGACCGGCTCAAACTGGCTCAAACCAGACCAGAACATCTCAAACCGGTTTTCACCGGCTCAAACCGTCTCATACGGGTTTTGACCAGATCAAACCAGGCCAGACCGTCTCCAATCGATTTTGACTGGCTCAAACCGGACTCAAACCGGACTAGACCGGCTCAAACCGGTTTTGAATGGCTCAAACCGGACTCAAACAGGAACAGACAGGCTCAAGCAGGAACAGACCAGCTCAAACCGGCTCACACCAGACCAGAACGGCTCAAACCGGCTCAAACCGACCAGAACATCTCAAACTGGTTTTCACCGGCTCAAACCAGACTCAAACGGGTTTTGACCAGATCAAACCAGGCCAGACCGGCTCAAACCGGTTTTGACTGGCTGAAACCGGACTCAAACCGGCCCAGACCGGTTTCAATCGGTTTTGACAGGCTCAAACCGGACCAGACCGGCTCAAACCGAACCAGACCGGCTGAAACCGGTTTTGACTGGCTCAAACCGGACTAAAACATGACCGGACCGGCTCAAACCGGATCAATCCAGGCCAGACCGGCTCAAACCGGTTTTGACCAGCTCAAACCGGACTCAAACGGGTTTTGACCAAATCAAACCAGGCCAGACTGGCTCAAACCGATTTTGACCGGCTCAAACTGGACTCAAACCCGACCAGCCCGGCTCAAACCGGTTTTGAATGGCTCAAACTGGACTCAAACAGGAACAGACCGGCTCAAACAGTAACAGACCAGCTCAAACCGGCTCAAGCCAGACCAGACCGGCTCAAACTGGCTCAAACCGACCAGAACATCTCAAACCGGTTTTCACCGCTCAAACCGTACTCATACGGGTTTTGACCAGATCAAACCAGGCCAGACCCTCTCCAATCGATTTTGACTGGCTCAAACCGGACTCAAACCGGACTAGACCGGCTCAAACCGGTTTTGAACGGCTCAAACCGGACTCAAACAGGAACAGACAGGCTCAAGCAGGAACAGACCAGCTCAAACCGGCTCACACCAGACCAGAACGGCTCAAACCGGCTCAAACCGACCAGAACATCTCAAACTGGTTTTCACCGGCTCAAACCGGTCTCATACGGGTTTTGACCAGATCGAACCAGGCCAGACCGGCTCAAACCGGTTTTGACTGGCTGAAACCGGACTCAAACCGCCCAGACCGGTTTCAATCGGTTTTGACAGGCTCAAACCGGACCAGACCGGCTCAAACCGAACCAGACCGGCTGAAACCGGTTTTGACTGGCTCAAACCGGACTAAAACATGACTGGACCGGCTCAAACCGGATCAAACCAGGCCAGACAGGCTCAAACCGGTTTTGACCAGCTCAAACCGACTCAAACGGGTTTTGACCAAATCAAACCAGGCCAGACCAGCTCAAACCAATTTTGACCGGCTCAAACTGGACTCAAACCCGACCAGACCGGCTCAAACCGGTTTTGACCGGCTCAAACAGACTCAAACTGGTTTTGACCGTATTTATCCGGACCAGACCAGCTCAAACCGGTTTTGACCGGCTCAAACCGCTCAAACCGACCAGACCGGCTCAAACGGACTCAAACCGGTTTTGACCGGCTCAAACTGGACTCAAACAGGAACAGACCGGCTCAAACCGACTAGACCGGCTCAAACCAATTTTGACCGGCTCAAACCGCTCACACCAGACCAGAATGGCTCAAACCGGTTTTGAACGGCTCAAACTGGACTCAAACCGGACCAGACCGGCTCAAACCGGTTTTGAACTGGCTCAAACCGGACTCAAACAGGAACAGACCGGCTCAAACCGGCTCAAGCCACACCAGACCGGCTCAAACCGACTCAAACCGACCAGAACATCTCAAACCGGTTTTCACCGGCTCAAACCGGACTCATACGGGTTTTGACCAGATCAAACCAGGCCAGACCAGCTCAAACCGGACTAGACCGGCTCAAACCGGACTCAAACCGGACCAGACCAGCTCAAACCGGTTTTGACAGGCTCAAACCGGACCAGACCAGCTCAAACCGGACCAGACCAGCTCAAACCGGTTTTCACCGGCTCAAACCGGACTCAAACCGGACTAGACCGGCTCAAACCGGTTTTCACCGGCTCAAACCAGACTCAAACCGGTTTTGACCAGCTCAAACCGGTTTTGACGGCTCAAACTGGCTCAAACCGGTTTTGACTGGCTGAAACGGACTCAAACCAGGCCAGACTGCTCAAACCGGTTTTGACGGCTCAAACCGACTAGACCGCTCAAACCGACTCAAACCGGACTAAAACATGACCGGACCGGCTCAAACTGCTCAAACCGACTAGACCGGCTCAAACTGGCTCAAACCGGTTTTCACCGCTCAAACCGGTTTTGACTGGCTGAAACGGACTCAAACGGTTTTGACCAGCTCAAACTGGACTCAAACCGGACTCAAACGGTTTTGACCAGCTCAAACCGGTTTTGACCATA
>JAKFHT010000179.1:0-81175 GCA_023783455.1 Erythrocebus patas
CCATTGTTCCTGCGTGGGATAAGTGCTCAGGGTTTGTCCTAATCGAGCTGAATGGAGCATAACACTCACCCATGGCTTCTAATAGATTATAACAGTCCTTGATGGCCCAAGGTTCCATTCTTGAATGAGCCAAGAACCCCAGGTCAGAGAACAAGAGGCTTGCTGCCATCTTGGAAATGCGGCCACCATCTTGGGAGCTCTAAGAACAAAGATCCTCGGTAACACTGTGGCTACCACCACTGGGACAGCATTGGGTCAGACCCGAAGCCAGCACAGCATTGGGTCTTGTGCAGGCCCATGGTGACCGCTTCCTGGTTACCACCTATGTTCACCCTAGGCCCAAGGTCCTACAATCAGCAGGTGGTGAATCCAGCCAAGCTTGTGTCCTTCCTTCAGGGTGTTGAGTTCCCTCTAGCCTTGGGTGGGCCAGAAGTTGCCATCTGGAGCCAAGGACTGGAGTTTGAAACTTAAGAATATCTTGAGTGCTTTATTATACTGTGGCTGAGCTGGGACCCAAGCTGCCAGACAAAAATAAATGGGACTTAATTAAACAAAAGCTTCTGCATAACAAAAGAAATAATTAGCAGAGTAAACAGACAACCCACAGAGTGGGAGAAAATATTTGCAAACTATGCATCCAACAAAGAATTAATACCCAGAATCTTTATGGGACTCAAACAGATTGGCCAAAAAAAAAAAAAAAAAATCCCATTAAAAAGTAGGCAAAGGACATGAATAGAAAATTCTCAAAAGAGGATATACAAACAGCCAACAAACATATGAAAAAAAAAAAGCTCAACATCACTGATGATCAGGGAAATGCAGATTAAAACCACAACCAGATACCACTTTATTGCTGCAAGAATGGCCATAATTAAAAAGTCAAAAAATAATAGGTGCTGGTATGGATGTGGTAAAAAGAGAACACTTTTACACTGCAGGTGGGAATGTAAACTAGTACAACCGTTATGGAAAACAGTATGGAGATTCCTTAAAGAACTAAAATTAGAACTAACATTTAATCCAGCAATCCCACTACTGGGTATCTACCCAAAGGAAAACAAGTAATTATATGAAAAGACACACATGTATGTTTATAGAAGCACAATTCACAGTTGGAAAAATATGAACTGTTATGCCCAGACCGTTGTTCCCAAAGAAGACCACCAGAGTCCAGTGTCAAAGCCAAGCGGCAAGGATCTTTATTACAAGTTCGAACCTGGTCCCTCCATTCTACAGCATACAAGAGAGGCCCCGAACAATGCGAGCGTTGCTTTTATAGCCGAAAGTTACAGAACAAAGAAATTCTTTGGTTCCCGCTCAGTAAAACCTTGAACGGCTGTCTCCTTATGGAGGCTTTCCAGGTGGTGTTTATACTGGGCTCAGGGAGTTTGAGAGATATATGGCGATATGTGGTGGGATGGGAGGATGGAATGTGTTGTACTAGGCTCAGGGAGTCTTGAGCGGGGCTGAGGAATGTGCCCAGCTCCTTTCAGAACCAACTTAAGTGCCCATTAACCAACAAGTAGATAAAGAAAATGTGGTATATGGAATAATACTCAGACATAAAAGGAATGAAATAGTGTCTTTGGCAGCAACTTGAATGGAGCTGGAGGCCATTATTCTAAGTGCAATAACTCAGGAATGGAAAATCAAATATCATATGCTCTTACTTATAAGTAGGAGCTAGCTATAAAAGGACACAAGGCATAAGAATGATATAATGGACATTGGGGACTGGGTTGGGGGAAGGTGGGGAGGACCTGAGGGATAAAAGACTACATATTGGGCACGATGTACACTGCTGTGTGACAGATGCATCAAAATCTCAGAACTCACCACTAAATCTTTTTTCACGTAACCAAAAACTACCTGTACCCCAAAAGCTTTTTTAAAACAACTAACAAATTTCTGTAGTCAGTTCTTGCACTGATAAAATACCTGAGACTGGGTAATTTATAAAGAAAAGAGGTTTAATTGGCTTATGGTTCCACAGGCTGTACAGAAAGCATGATAGCGTCTGGGGAGTCTCAGAAATGTATACTCACGGCAGAAGGCAAAGAGAAGCAGGCACGTCTTACATGACCAGAGCAGGAGGGGCGAGAAAGGAGGAGGTGCTACACACTTTTAAACAACTACTTCTCATAAGAACTCACTCACTATCATGAGAAGAGCAGGGAAAATCTGCCCCCATGAGTCCAATCCTCCACCAGTCCCCTCCTCCAACATTGGGGATTATAATTCAACATGGGATTTGGGTGGGGACACAGATCATTCAGATCCATATCAATTTTCAACTGAAACAAGACTGTCTTTCCTACCTCTTCAGTGCCTCTTTCCATGATATGATGTTAAAACCAGGCACTGTGATCACTCATCTTATTTTTGGTTCTTATGAAGGTCCTTTTTTGTGTGTGGATAGTTGTTCAATTTGATGTTCCTGCAGGATGGACAATAATTGGAAGCTTCTACTTGGCCATCTTGCCCTACCTCCCCTCCTCAAGGGCTGTTTTTGAGCACCTGCTTGCCAGTCCTTGTATTAGGCATTGGGGTTAGAGTTGTGAATGATACTAAAATGGTCCCTGTCCTTCATAGTCCTTATAGTCTATACTCTAGGCCATCTCTATGGGCA
Source organism: Erythrocebus patas (assembly GCA_023783455.1). Classification (NCBI taxonomy): domain Eukaryota; kingdom Metazoa; phylum Chordata; class Mammalia; order Primates; family Cercopithecidae; genus Erythrocebus; species Erythrocebus patas. The sequence continues at coordinate 2,633 of JAKFHT010000179.1, forward strand.
GGTGCTGTGTTGAGATACAAACATGAATGAAAGCTTTTCCTAGCCTTTTAGGAGCTTCCCTGTGGGAGGTGATAAAGAATCTCTCTCCTTGACCAAACTCTCTCAGTCTCCTTTGAACTTTCTTCTCATTGAGGCGCTGACTGTTAGGCTTCTGTGTTTGTCTCTACAGAGTCTAATTTTCTTGGGGATCATGGTAAGTAAATTTGTCAGAATTCCCCATTCTTGATATCAATCATCCTTGCCTATCAGATCAGGTTCCTCATCCTCACCATCCCCAGGCAATGTCTGATCCCCTGGCCTGTCTTCAGCAAGAATCCTGTTAGGTCGGTTTAATCAGAATCTTTCCTTACCCTTGATATCTCCTTTCAGTAATTTTTCATTTACTGGACCCCCACGCCACCCCTTGGGTATAAATTCTAGCTTTTTCCTTGTTGTATTCAGAGTTACATCAATCCTTTCCCCTACTGCAAAACTCCATTGTAGTGGTCCCCTGGATAAAGTCTGTCTTACCATCTTTAACAAGTGTCATGAATAATTTTTGTTTAACAGGAGGCAGACCCAGACGACAGTGACAGATGGTTTTATTATATTGGGATAGCATATTAAAGAAACATATAAGAAATATATATATGTATATAATTTTAGACCCAACTCATTAAGGAGGTGATGCTTAAGATTGATAAGTGAAAAGTAAAAAGAATGGAAAGCATATTCTAAAGGGCAAGTCATAAAAAGACTTGGAGGAAAGAAACAGCAGAGTGTGTGGGAGAAATATAAAATTCAGTATAATCATTAAAATAAATCGCAGCAGGAAGTTTCTGGAGATGGTACTGAGAAGCAGGAAGGAAAAGCCCTGGCAGTTCTTGTGTGCCAGGCTTAGGCTTTCACTTATAGGCGATGAAGAGTTCTCATCACAGGGTAACCAGGTTCCAGGTTAGCATGGTGGATGAGTTACTCTGGATTATACTATTGTCAACAAGAAGAATCAAACTCTGTAAAATATTTGAAGGATTTATTCTGGGCCAAATATGAGTGACCATGGCCCATGACACAGCCCTCACAAGGTCCTAAGAACACGTGCCTAAGGTGTTCAGGGTGCCGCTGGTTTTATACATTTTAGGAAAGCATGAGACATCAATCAAATACATTTAAGAAATACATTGGTTTGGTCCAGAAAGGCAGGACAATTCAAAGTGGAGGCTTCCAGGCTATGGTAAATTTAAACATTTTCTGGTTGACAATTGGTTAAGTTTGTCTAAAGACCTGGAATCTATAGAAAGAAATGTTCAGGTCAAGATAAAAGATTGTGGAGATCAAGGTTCTTTTGAAGTCTTACCGTGGCTGCCCTTAGAGATAATAGATGACAACATTTTCCTATTCAGATCTTTAAAAGGTGCTAGACTTTTAGTAAAGGCCTGGAACAAAAGAGCTAACTGTGTTAATAAATTCTTTACAGATGCAAATTTTTCCCCAAAGGACAACTTTGCAAGGCCATTTCAAGATATGGAAAATAAACGTTTTGTGGTAGAATGTTGTATTTTCTTTCTTGTCTTATAATGTTATGCCAGAGTCAGGTCGGAAAGTAAGTCACGGTATGTAGGGTTAAAGAAACCCATCTGATGAAATTTATGGTTTTGTGGGGCATGACTCCCAAGGCCCTTAGATAGAATTTGGGCAAGATAAAAAATCAGAGCTTAGTCCTCACTGTGCAGGAGGAATTTAAAGGAAGCGTGTTGGTTATCCTTTCTGTACTCCCCAGACCAATTTTCTGCTCTTTCTTTGCCTTGCTCCCTGCCCAAAAGGCTAACCCCTAAAAGCTGCATTATGTGGGCTTTCAGACTTCTGGTTGTCTACAGTTGTATAACAAACCACCTCAAACTTAATGACATAAAGCAAACATAACTGAAACTGCCTTTGCAAAATTACGATTGGAGACAATGAAGAGATTTAGCTTAATTGACTCCATCTAGCTTCTAACCTCCAAGCGTTCTTGCTCATTCCTAGGTGTAGGCAGAACTAACTTTGGGAGGAACTTGCTTATAGTTTATAGTTTAAACAAAGGCGGTAACAGCCCTTTCCCAAAGCAGACCTCCTTCTTGCCTCCTTCTTGACTAGATTGCCTCTGTAAACCAACATTAGCCACAAGATTAGAAATTATGGTTTAGGAGTCATGCAGCTGGAGGCTACAAGATTCTGACCCTCCTAAACTGCTCCTAAGATCAGTGCTGGAGATATTTTGCAGACCCTGCACTTGACGAATCAGTTGGCGCCTAGATCAATAAACTGGCTCATCTGATCTTGGCCCCACCCAGGAACTGACTGAGCACAAGAAGAGAGTTTCAATTCCCTATGATTTCATCTCTGACCAATCAGCACTCTGGCTCACTGGCTTTCCCCACCACCAAGTTGTCCTTAAAAACTCTGCTCCTGAATGCTTGGAGAGACTGATTTGGGTAATAATAAACTACAGTCTGCCACACAGCCGGCTCTGCATGAATTACTCTTTCTGTATTGCAATTCACTTGTCTTGGTGAATCAGCTCTGTCTAGGCAGTGGGCAAAGTGAACCCCTTGGGCAGTTACATAACCATTTATTATTGATCTCTCACAGATCTGGGGGTTGACCGGGCTTAGCTAGGCAGTTCTTGGTTGAGAGTCTCTCATGAGGTTACAGTCAGACAGCAGCTGGGGCTGGCATCATCCTGAAGGTATTCTCACTTACTTGTCTGGTGCTTGATGCTGGCTGTCAGCAATCACCTAATGGATACTAGAATGCCACCCCAAAATATACCTCTTTGGCACATGAATTAGTTTGAGCTAAAGGCCATTGAGAACTAACAGATGCGAAAACCTCTAGAAATGGCACAAGTTTTTCTTTTGTAAAGGAAATTTACATTTATAAGGAAGTTTCTATTTGTGAAAGTGCCTCCTCTCCCATATCAGGAAGAGGAGGATTCTTAACTCTATCAACCGAGAATGTAGACTTAACTCTACATAACTAACCTTACTGAACAACCCTTGTTTACTCTACTTTTCCTGGTCATCTTCCACAACTTGCCTCCTTGCCCAGAAGCCCCAAACCCCTTTTCCTTTGTTTTAGCCTAGGTGGTATATAAATCCAGGTTCTAACCACCACTTTGGGTTACTCACTGCTGGGTAGTCCCATGCATACATGTGCAATGCATATGTTAATAAAAAACTTCTATTTGTTTTCTCTTGTCAGTCTATTATTGGTGAACCTAATTTACAGGGTCCCACCTGGAGAACCTAAGATGCGAGAGGAAAGATTATTTTTCTCTCACGGACCTCTGCAGGCTTTTGGCCAGAATTACTCACATGTCCTCTTCAAGTGGCTTAGGCTCCATGGCTGTGTTCCAAAGGCAAGCATCCCAAAAGTGAGAGCCAGGCAGAAGCTGTATTGTCTTTATGGATTAGCCTTAAAATTCATGTAGCATTGCTTCTACTATATTCTATTTGTTAGAGATGAGTCTTTAAGTCTGGCCTGTATTTAAGTGGAGGAGAATTAGACTGCACCCTTGATGAAAGCAATGTAAAATAATTTGAAGACATGTTTTAAAACTACTATTCCTCTAACTTCAGGTTGAATTTGGACAATGTGTATGTGTGGTGAGGGAAGGGTGGGGTGGGAGGAAGTGGGCCCCAGCAAATTAGAGTGTGGTTAGCAAGAGATTTTGTGAATATTTATCCCTCCCTCCTTCCCTGCCTGGCTGTGGTTCCATCAGTGGCTGTAGTTCCTTACAGCCCACAGATCCTATCTGGTGGCCCCTCTTCTACTGTTCCAGTTGTAGTCCCTGGGTTCTAGTAATACAACTTCTTCCCCTTGCCCCTCACATCTAGGGATGGTAATGACTTCTTCATGTTGCTATTCCCCAAGTGTCTTATCACTGGTTTCTTTAACTCTGCCAAAACCTTTGGGAATGGCTCATTAATTCAGCTCTTTAAATTTGAACACATTAACCATCTTTTTTATTGCCATGAAGCTTACTAAATCAAGGGACGAAAACGGAGGCAGAGAAACTAGATAGGAATGAGTTATTATTAAAGAAGATAGAATCTTGCTACCCCAAACTCACTATGCCAAAGCGAAAGTTAAACTTGGGAACTGAGTCACAATACTGCCTTCCTCTTGCTCTGTCGCCCAGGCTGGAGTGCAGTGGTGTGATCTCGGCTCACTGAAACCTCTGCCTCCCAGGTTCAAGTGATTCTCCTGCCTCAGCCTTCCGAGTAGCTGGGACTACAGGTGCATACCACCTGCCTGGCTAATTTTTGTGTTCTTATTAGAGACAGGGTTCCACTATGTTGGCCAGGATGGTCTTGAACCCCTGACCTCAGGTGATCTTCCCACTTCAGCCTCCCACAGTGTTGAGATTACTGGCGTGAGCCACCGCACCGCCAATACTGCCTTCCTTTTGTTCCCAAACAGATAGCTGTAATTTTACAATCCTGTGTCATAGTGTAACTGCCCAGTGGGTTCACCTTGCCTGCTGCCTAGACAGAACCGATTTATCAAGACAGGGAATTGCAATAAAAGAGTAATTCACAGAGCTGGCTGTCACGGGAGATTGGCGTTTTATTATTACTAAAATCAGTCTCCCCAACATTTAGGGAGCAGAGGTTTTTTTTTTTTGGGGGATTTGTTTTGTTTTGTTTTGTTTTGAGACTGGATCTTGCTCTATCACCCAGGCTAGAGTGCAGTGGCATGATCTTAGCTCACTTCAACCTCTGCTTCCTGGGTTCAGTAATTCTCCTGCCTCAGCCTCCCAAGTAGCTGGGATTATAGGCGCCTGCCACCATGCCTGGCTAATTTTTGTATTGTTAGTAGAGATGGGGTTTCACCATGTTGGCCAGGCTGGTCTTGAACTCCTGACCTCAAGTAATCCACCCACCTCGGCCTCCCAAAGGGCTGGAATTACAGGCGTGAGCCACACCGTGCCTGGCCTGACTGTGTATTTTCAATTAGCTTGTCTTCAAGCTCACTAATTTTTTTCTTGATTCTTTTAAATTATTTCAATGTCTTTGTGAAATTTATAAGATAGAATTCTGAATTCCTTCTATTATCTTGAAAATCTTTGAGTTTCCTCAATACAGCTGTTTTGAATTCTCTGTTTGAAAGGTCAGATATCTGTTTCTCCAGGATTGGTCCCTGATGCCTTATTTAGTTCACTTGGTGAGGTCATGTTTTCTTGGATAGCCTTGATACTTGTTGATGTTCATCAGTATCTGGGAGTTGAAGAATTAGGTATTTATTGTAGTCTTTGCAGTCTGGGTTTGTTTATATCTGTCCTTGGGAAGGTTTTTCAAGTATTGGAAGGGACTTGAGTATTGTGGTCTAAGTCTTTGGTCACTGCAACCATAGCTGCATTTGTGGTCCCCTAAGCCCAGTAACGCTGTGGCTTTTGAAGACTGACAGAGGTACTATCTTGGTGTTCTTGAGTAAGATTTGGGAGAATTCTTTGCATTACATGGCAGACACTCTTGTTCTCTTCCTTTTCTTTCCCTCAAATAAATGGAGTCTCTTTCTCTGTGCTGAGCTGTCTGGAGCTGGGAGAGGGGTAACACAAGCATTCCTGCTGAGAGATAGGACTAGCTGAATTTCCTAGGCCGACTAAGAATCCCTAAGCTTAGCTGGGAAGGTGACCACATCCATCTTTAAACATGGAGCTTGCAACTTAGCTCACACCCGACCAATCAGGTAGTAAAGAGAGCTCACTAAAATGCTAATTAGGCAAAACAGGAGGTAAAGAAATAGTCAATCATCTATTGCCTGAGAGCACAGGGGAGGGACAATGATTGGGATATAAACCCAGGCATTCGAGCCAGCATGGCAACCCCTTTGGGTCCCCTCCTCCAGTTGAATGGGAGCTCTGTTTTCACTCTATTAAATCTTGCAACTGCACACTCTTCTGGTCCATGTTTGTTCAAGCTCGAGCTGAGCTTTTGCTTCACTGTCCACCACTGCTGTTTGCCACGCATCAGACCCGCCTGACTTCCACCCCTCTGGATCTGGCAGGGTGTCTGCTGTGTTCTGATCCAGTGAGGTGCCCATTGCCACTCCAATCAGGCTAAGGCTCACCATTGTTCCTGCATGGGCTAAGTGCCCAGGGTTCGTCCTAATCGAGCTAAAAGGAGCTATGTTATGCCCAGACCGTTAGTTCCCAAAGAAGACCACCAGAGTCCAGTGTCAAAGCCAAGCGGCAAGGATCTTTATTACAAGTTCAAACCTGGTCACTCCATTCTACAGCATGCAAGAGGGCCCGAACAATGCAGTGTTTGCTTTTATAGCCCAGAAAGTCACAGGGGAACAAAGAAATTCTTTTGGTTCCGCGCTTTCAGTGAAACCTTGAGCGGCTGTCTCCTTATCGGAGGCTTTCAGGTGGTGTTATACTGGGCTCAGGAGTTTGAGAGATGTGGCGATATGTGGTGGGATGGGAGGATGGAATGTGTTTGTACTAGGCTCAGGAGTTTTGAGCCCGGGGCTGAGGAATGTGCCCAGCTCCTTTCAGCTATAACACTCACTGCATGGCCCAAGATTCCTCTTGGAATCTGTGAGGCCAAGAACCCCAGGTCAGAGAATAAAAGGCTTGCTGCCATCTTGGGGCAGCCACCACCATCTTGGGAGCTCTAAGAACAGACCCACCCATAACATTTGGTGGCAACTGAGGATTCTCCAAAGTGGTGAGTAATATTGAACCACTTTCACTTGCTATTCTGTCCTATCCTTCCTTAGAATTGGAGGAAAAATAGGCTGGGCGTGATGGCTCACCCTTAATCCCAGCACTTTGGGAGGCGAGGCGGGCAGATCATGAGGTCAGGAGATCGAGACCATCCTGGCTAACGGTGAACCAGCTTCTGCTTTCAATTTTCCTGGGAAGCCGAGGGGACTAGAGGCAGAAAGCTGTCATCCCAAACTCCTGGCATTGGCCGTTGAGATCATGGTGCAGCCAGAAGTCTCTACCCAACAGTTGCCCATGAGTGCGCCCCTACCTCTCCTTCTGACCCATACCTCCTGGGTCCCGACCACAACTTTCTTGAAAGTGTAGCCCCAAAAGTCTTCTCACCTCTGAATCTACTTCCTCCAATCCCTGCCTCCTAGGTACTAATGCTTCAAACTTCCACTTCCTCTCCCAAGTATTAGAGCAAGTTGTATCTCCAAAGGGATATAAGGAAGCTCTACACTATGTCCTTGGGCATTTAGGCTATGAACCCAGGGAGTCTTGCCCCTGGTGTCCCTCCCAATTTAGGTATACAGCTCTTGACATGGGCAGTTTTGTGGGACCCATTCCCCACAACCCTTGCCAGGGCCCCAAGTTTGTAAATGGCTAGGAGGATTGCTCTCCCATTGTGTAAGATGCTCTCCTCCCCAATTTCTACCCAGCTTACCCTCTGCAATACAATCTCAAGCCTTGGCTCCTTGGCCAGGGCCTTAGAACTGATGACCCAGTACTTTAACAACTGGAACTGGGTCTACAACAACATAATAGATCAGGATGAAAGTGAATTGAGTAAGTCAAAGAGAGTAAGTCAAGACAGAGAGAGAGCAACAGAGAGAGAGAAAAAAGAGTGGGAGAGAGAGAGGAAAAGAAGTAGTAAAGAAAAAACAGTGTGCCCTATTCCTTTAAAAGCCAGGGTAAATTTAAAACCTATGTTCATCATTGAAGGTCTTCTCAGTGACCCTATAACACTCCAGTACTACCTTGTTGTCCATGTAAACAAGGGCGTAGCCTGAAAACACTGAGACTGCTGACAACCAGTAGCCTTCCTGTCAAAAATCCTTAAACCAGGAACCTATGGATGGCCCAAATGCATTCAATCTGTAGTGGCAACTGCTTTGCTAACAGAAGAAAGTAGAAAAGTAACTTTCAGAGGAAACCTCATTGTGAGCACACCTCAGCAGTTCAGAATTATTCTAAGTCAGAAAAGCAAAAAGGTAGCTTACTAACTCAAAAATCCTAAAGTATGAGGCTCTTCTGTTAGAAAAAGGTGATTTAACATTAACCACTGAAAATTCCCTTAACCCTGCAGATTTCCTAACAGGGGATTTAAATCTTAATTACCATACAAAGGTCCCACCAGACCTAGGAGGAACTCCCTTCAGAACAGAACGATAGATGGCTCCTCCAGAGTGATTGAGGAAAAAACACAATGGGTGGTCAGTAATTGATAGGGAGACTCTTGTGGAAGCAGAGTTAGGAGAATTGCCTAATAATTGGTCTGCTCAAATGTGCAAGCTGTTTGTACTCAGCCAAGCCTTAAAGTACTTACAGAATAAAAAAGACTGTATCTCAATCCTGACTCAAAAGGTTACCTACACTCTCTCTGAAATAAATTTGCATAAGAACTGTTGTTTATGGGAATGCATCTTGATGGGGCAGCTGGGTTGTTATGAAATACTCAGGAACCCAGCTCAGCTTTAGAATTCACCTCTGAGTGCAAAGGCAATGTTGGGCACGCTGGTAAAGGACCACTAGAATCCAGCAGCCCGGACCCCTTTCTTTGTGGTCAAGCAAAGCAGGAAAACAGTGCAGGACTGCTACATCAGTGAGCATAACTAATCTGATAAGCAGAGTCCATGGGTGGTTACGCACCCTGGAAAGGAATAAGCATTAGGACCATAGAGGATGCTCTAGGACTAATGCTCATCGGAAATGACTAGGGTGCTGGCATCCCTGTTCTTTTTCAGATGGGAAACGTTCCCCAAGGCAAAAACCCTAAGATGTATTCTGGAGAATTGGGACCAATTTGACCCTCAGACTAAGAAAGAAATGACTTATATTCTTCTGCAGTACCACCTGATACAATATCCTCTTCAAGGGAGAAACCTGGCCTCCTGAGGGAAGTATAAATTATAACACCATCTTACAGCTAGACCTCTTTTGTAGAAAAGAAGGCAAATGGAGTGAAGTGCCATATGTACAAACTTTCTTTTCATTAACAAACAACTCACAATTATGTAAAAAGTGTGATTTATGCCCTACAGGAAGCCCTCAGAGTCTACCTCCCTACCCCAGTGTCACTCCTTCAACTAATAAGGACCCCTTCAACCCAAACGGTCCAAAGGAGATAGACAAAGGGTAAACAATGAACCAAAGTGCCAATATTCCCTGATTATGCCCCTCCAAGCAGTGGGAGGAGGAGAATTGGCCCAGCCAGAGTGCATGTACTTTTCTCTCAGACTTGAAGCAAATTAAAATAGACCTAGGTAAATTCTCAGATAACCCTGATGGCTATATTGATGTTTTACAAGGGTTAGGACAATCCTTTGATCTGACATGGAGAGATATAATGTTACTGCTAGATCAGACACTAACCCCAAATGAGAGAAGTGCCGCCATAACTGCAGCCGAGAGTTTGGCGATCTCTGGTATCTCAGTCAGGTCAATGATAGGATGACAACAGAGGAAAGAGAAATTCCCCACAGGCCAGCAGGCAGTTCCCAGTGTAGACCCTCACTGGGACACAGAATCAGAACATGGAGATTGGTGCTGCAGACATTTGCTAACTTGTGCTAGAAGGACTAAGGAAAACTAGGAAGAAGCCTATGAATTATTCAATGATGTCCACTATAACACAGGAAAGGAAGAAAATCCTACTGCCTTTCTGGAGAGACTAAGGAGGCATTGAGGAAGCATACCTCTCTGTCACCTGACTCTATTGAAGGCCAACTAATCTTAAAGGATAAGTTTATCACTCAGTCAGCTGCAGACATTAGAAAAAACTTCAAAAGTCCACCTTAGGCCCAGAGCAAAACTTAGAAACCCTATTGAACTTGGCAACCTCGGTTTTTATAATAGAGATCAGGAGGAGCAGGCAGAACAGGACAAATGGGATAAAAAAAGGCCACCGCTTTAGTCATGGCCCTCAGGCAAGTGGACTTTGGAGGCTCTGGAAAAAGGAAAGGCTGGGCAAATCAAATGCCTAATAGGGCTTGCTTCCAGTGCAGTCTACAAGGACACTTTAAAAGATTGTCCAAATAGAAATAAGCCGCCCCTCATCCATGCCCCTTATGTCAAGGGAATCACTGGAAGGCCCACTGCCCCAGGGATGAAGGTCCTCTGAGTCAGAAGCCACTAACCAGATGATCCAGCAGCAGGACTGAGGGTGCCCAGGGCAAGCCAGCCCATGCCATCACCCTCACAGAGCCCAGGTATGCTTGACCATTGAGGGCCAGGAGGTTAACTGTCTCCTGGACACTGGCACAGCCTTCTCAGTCTTACTCTCCTGTCCTGGACAACTGTCCTCCAGATCTGTCACTATCCGAGGGGTCCGAGGACTGCCAGTCACTAGACTTCTCCCAGCCACTAAGTTGTGACTGGGGAACTTGACTCTTTTCACATGCTTTTCTAATTATGCCTGAAAGCCCCACTCCCTTGTTAGAAAGAGACATTCTAGCAAAAGCAGGGGCCATTATACACTAGACTTAGGAGAAGGAAAAAGGGTAAATATATATACAGACTCTGAGTATGCTTACCTAGTCCTCCATGCCCACGCAGCAATATGGACAGAAAGGGAATTCCTAACTTCTGAGGGAACACCTATCAAACATCAGGAAGCCATCAGGAGATTATTATTGGCTGTACGGAAACCTAAAGAGGTGGCAGTCTTACACTACCAGGGTCATCAGAAAGGAACTGAAAGAAGAATAGAAGGGAACCGCCAAGCAGATGTTGAAGCCAAAAGAGCAAGTGGGACCCTCCATTAGAAATGCTTATGAAGGACCCCTAGTATGGGGTAATCCTCTGGAAACCAAGTCCAGTACTCAACAGAAATAGAATGGGAACCTCACGAGGACATAGTTTCCTCCCCTCAGGATGGCTAGCCACTGAAGAAGGAAAAATACTTTTGCCTGCAGCTAACCAATGGAAATTACTTAAAACCCTTCACCAAACCTTTCACTTAGGCATTGATAGCACCCATCAGATGGCCAAATTATTATTTACTGGACCAGGCCTTTTCAAAACTATCAAGCAGATAGTCAGGGCCTGTGAAGTGTGCCAAAGAAATAATCCCCTACACTACAGGCCATACATTTCAATCCCTGTATCTTTAACCTTCTTATTAAGTTTGTCTCTTCCAGAGCTGAAGCTGTAAAACTACAGATGGTTCTTCAAATAGAGCTCCAGATGCAGTCCATGACTAAGATCTACCGCGGACCCCTGGACGGGCTTGCTAGCCCACGCTCTGATGTTGGTGACATCAGGCACCCTCCTGAGGAAACCTCAACTGCACAACCCCTACTATACCCCAATTCAGCAGGAAGCAGTTAGAGTGGTCATCAGTCAACCTCCCCAACAGCACTTGGGTTTTCCTGTTGAGAGGGGGCACTGAGAGACAGGACTAGCTGGATTTCCTAGGCCGACTAAGAATCCCTTAGCCTAGCTGGGAAGGTGACTACATCCACCTTTAAACATGGGGCTTACAACTTAGCTCACACCCGACCAATCAGGTAGTAAAGAGAGCTCACTAAAATGCGAATTAGGCAAAAACAGGAGGTAAAGAAATAGCCAATCATCTATCGCCTGAGAGCACAGGAGGAGGGACAATGATTGGGATATAAACCCAGGCATTCGAGCTGGCAATGGCAACCCACTTTGGGTCCCCTCCCATTTATGGGAGCTCTGTTTTCACTCTATTAAATCTTGCAACTGCACACTCTTCTGGTCCAGTGTTTATTCCCATTCGAACTGAGCTTTGCTTCCACCACTGCTGTTTGCCTCTGTCACAGACCCACCACTGACTTCCACCCCTCTGGATCTGGCAGGGTGTCTGCTGCACTTCTGATCCAGTGAGGCGGCGCCCATTGCTGCTCCCAATCAGGCTACAGGCTCTCCATTGCTCCTGCGTGGGATAAGTGCTCAGGGTTTGACCTAATCGAGCTGAATGGAGCCATAACACTCACCGCATGGTGCAAGATTCCAGTCCTTGAAATCTGTGAGGCCAAGAACCCCAGGTCAAAGAACAAGAGGCTTTTGCTGTCATCTTGGAAATGGCCGGCCACCATCTTGGGAGCTCTAAGAACAAAGATCCCTCGGTAACACTGTGGCTACCACCACTGGGACAGCATTGGGTCAGACCCGAAGCCAGCACAGCATTGGGTCTTGTGCAGGGCCCATGGTGACCGCTTCCTGGTTACCACCTATGTTCACCCTAGGCCCAAGGGCTCTACAATCAGCAGGTGGTGAATCCAGCCAAGCTTGTGTCCTTTCCTTCAGGGTGTTGAGTTCCCTCTAGCCTTGGGTGGGCCAGAAGTTGCCATCTGGAGCCAAGGACTGGAGTTTGGAAACTTAAGAATATACTTAGTGCTTTATTATACTGTGGCTGAGCTGGGACCCAAGCTGCCAGACAAAAATAAATGGGACTTAATTAAACAAAAGCTTCTGCATAACAAAAGAAATAATTAGCAGAGTAAACAGACAACCCACAGAGTGGGAGAAAATATTTGCAAACTATGCATCCAACAAAGAATTAATACCCAGAATCTTTATGGGACTCAAACAGATTGGCCAAAAAAAAAAAAATCCCATTAAAAAGTAGGCAAAGGACATGAATAGAAAATTCTCAAAGAGGATATACAAACAGCCAACAAACATATGAAAAAAAAAAAACATCACTGATGATCAGGAAATGCAGATTAAAACCACAACCAGATACCACTTTATTGCTGCAAGAATGGCCATAATTAAAAGTCAAAAATAATAGGTGCTGGTATGGATGTGGTAAAGAGAACACTTTTACACTGCAGGTGGGAATGTAAACTAGTACAACCGTTATGGAAAACAGTATGGAGATTCCTTAAAGAACTAAAATTAGAACTAACATTTAATCCAGCAATCCCACTACTGGGTATCTACCCAAAGGAAAACAAGTAATTATATGAAAAGACACACATGTATGTTTATAGAAGCACAATTCACAGTTGGAAAAATATGGAACTGTTATGCCCAGACCGTTTGTTCCCCAAAGAAGACCACCAGAGTCCAGTGTCAAAGCCAAGCGGCAAGGATCTTTATTACAAGTTCGAACCTGGTCCCTCCATTCTACAGCATACAAGAGGGCCCCGAACAATCTGGCGTTGCTTTTATAGCCGAAAGTTACAGGAACAAAGAAATTCTTTTGGTTCCCGCTTTCAGTAAAACCTTGAGCGGCTGTCTCCTTATCGGAGGCTTTCCAGGTGGTGTTTATACTGGGCTCAGGAGTTTGAGAGATATATGGCGATATGTGGTGGGATGGGAGGATGGAATGTGTTTGTACTAGGCTCAGGGAGTCTTGAGCCGGGGCTGAGAATGTGCCCAGCTCCTTTCAGAACCAACTTAAGTGCCCATTAACCAACAAGTAGATAAAGAAAATGTGGTATATGGAATAATACTCAGACATAAAAGGAATGAAATAGTGTCTTTGGCAGCAACTTGAATGGAGCTGGAGGCCATTATTCTAAGTGAAGTAACTCAGGAATGGAAAATCAAATATCATATGCTCTTACTTATAAGTAGGAGCTAGCTATGAGGACACAAAGGCATAAGAATGATATAATGGACATTGGGGACTGGGTTGGGGGGAAGGTGGGGAGGACCTGAGGGATAAAAGACTACATATTGGGCACGATGTACACTGCTTGTGTGACAGATGCATCAAAATCTCAGAACTCACCACTAAATAACTTTTTCACGTAACCAAAAACTACCTGTACCCCAAAAGCTTTTTTAAAAAACCCCAACAGAGCATTTCTGTATTAGTCAGTTCTTGCACTGTTATAAAGAAATACCTGAGACTGGGTAATTTATAAAGAAAAGAGGTTTAATTGGCTTATGGTTCCACAGGCTGTACAGAAAGCATGATAGCGTCTGGGGAGTCTCAGGAAATGTATACTCACGGCAGAAGGCAAAAGAGAAGCAGGCACGTCTTACATGACCAGAGCAGGAGGACGAGAAAGAGGAGGGGGAGGTGCTACACACTTTTAAACAACTACTTCTCATAAGAACTCACTCACTATCATGAGAAGAGCAAGGGGAAAATCTGCCCCCATGATCCAATCCCCTCCCACCAGTCCCCTCCTCCAACATTGGGGATTATAATTCAACATGGGATTTGGGTGGGGACACAGATCCAATTCAGATCCATATCAATTTTCAACTGAAACAAAAAGACTGTCTTTCCTACCCTCTTCAGTGCCTCTTTCCATGATATGATGTTAAAACCAGGCACTGTGATCACTCATCTTATTTTTGGTTCTTATGAAGGTCCTTTTTTGTGTGTGGATAGTTGTTCAATTTGATGTTCCTGCAGGATGGACAATAATTGGAAGCTTCTACTTGGCCATCTTGCCCTACCTCCCCTCCTCAAGGGCTGTTTTTGAGCACCTGCTTGCCAGTCCTTGTATTAGGCATTGGGGTTAGAGTTGTGAATGATACTAAAATGGTCCCTGTCCTTCATAGTCCTTATAGTCTATACTCTAGGCCATCTCTATGGGCAGGTGCTGTGTTGAGATACAAACATGAATGAAAGCTTTTCCTAGCCTTTTAGGAGCTTCCCCTGTAGGGAGGTGATAAAGAATCTCTCTCCTTGACCAAACTCTACTCAGTCTCCTTTGAACTTTCTTCTCATTGAGGCGCTGACTGTTAGGCTTCTGTGTTTGTCTCTACAGAGTCTAATTTTGGCCAGGATCATGGTAAGTAAATTTAGCCAGAATTCCCCCATTCTTGATATCCAATCATCCTTGCTATCTGATCAGGTTCCTCATCCTCCACCATCCCCCAGGCAATGTCTGATCCCCCTGGCCTGTCTTCAGCAAGAATCCTGTTAGGTCGGTTTAATCAGAATCTTTCCTTACCCTTGATATCTCCTTTCAGTAATTTTTCATTTACTGGACCCCCACGCCACCCCTTGGGTATAAATTCTGGCTTTTCCTTGTTGTATTCAGAGTTACATCCAATCCCTTTCCCCTACTGCAAAACTCCATTGTAGTGGTCCCCCTGGATAAAGTCTGTCTTACCATCTTTAACAAGTGTCATGAATAATTTTTTGTTTAACAGGAGGCAGACCCAGACTGACAGATGGTTTTATTATATTGGGATAGCATATTAAAGAAACATATAAGAAATATATATATGTATATAATTTTTAGACCCAACTCATTAAGGAGGTGATGCTTAAGATTGATAAGTGAAAAAGTAAAAAAAGAATGGAAAGCATATTCTAAAGGGCAAGTCATAAAAAGACTTGGAGGAAAGAAACAGCAGAGTGTGTGGGGAGAAATATAAAAATTCCAGTATAATCATTAAAATAAATCGTGGCAGGAAGTTTCTGGAGATGGTACTGAGAAGCAGGGAAGGAAAAGCCCTGGCAGTTCTTGTGTGCCAGGCTTAGGCTTTCACTTATAGACGATGAAGAGTTCTCATCACAGGAGTAACCAGGTTCCAGGTTAGCATGGTGGATGAGTTACTCTGGTTATACTGTTGTCAACAAGAAGAATCAAACTCTGTAAAATATTTGAAGGGATTTATTCTGAGCCAAATATGAGTGACCATGGCCCATGACACAGCCCTCACAAGGTCCTAAGAACACGTGCCTAAGGTGTTCAGGGTGCCGCTTGGTTTTATACATTTTAGGAAAGCATGAGACATCAATCAAATACATTTAAGAAATACATTGGTTTGGTCCAGAAAGGCAGGACAATTCAAAGTGGAGGGGCTTCCAGGCTATAGGTAAATTTAAACATTTTCTGGTTGACAATTGGTTAAGTTTGTCTAAAGACCTGGAATCTATAGAAAGGAAATGTTCAGGTCAAGATAAAAGATTGTGGAGATCAAGGTTCTTTTGAAGTCTTACCGTGGCTGCCCTTAGAGATAATAGATGACAACATTTTCCTATTCAGATCTTTAAAAGGTGCTAGACTTTTAGTAAAGGCCTGGAACAAAAAGAGCTAACTGTGTTAATAGAGATTCTTTACAGATGCAAATTTTTCCCCCAAAGGACAACTTTGCAAGGCCATTTCAAGATATGGAAAATAAACGTTTTGTGGTAGAATGTTGTATTTTCTTTCTTGTCTTATAATGTTATGCCAGAGTCAGGTCGGAAAGTAAGTCACGGTATGTAGGGTTAAAGAAAACCCATCTGATGAGAATTTATGGTTTGTAGGGCATGACTCCCCAAGGCCCTTAGATAGGAATTTGGGCAAGATAAAAAAATCAGAGCTTAGTCCTCACTGTGCAGGAGGAATTTAAAGGAAACGTGTTGGTTATCCTTTCTGTACTCCCCCAGACCAATTTTCTGCTCTTTCTTTGCCTTGCTCCCTGCCCAAAAGGCTAACCCCCTAAAAAGCTGCATTATGTGGGCTTTCAGACTTCTGGTTGTCTACAGTTGTATAACAAACCACCTCAAACTTAATGACATAAAGCAAACATAACTGAAACTGCCTTTGCAAAATTACGACTGAGACAATGAAAGAGATTTAGCTTAACTGACTCCATCTAGCTTCTAACCTCCAAGCCGTTCTTGCTCATTCCTAGGTGTAGGCAGAACTAACTTTGGGAGGAACTTGCTTATAGTTTATAGTTTAAACAAAGACGGTAACAGCCCTTTCCCAAAGCAGACCTCCTTCTTGCCTCCTTCTTGACTAGATTGCCTCTGTAAAACTAACATTAGCCACAAGATTAGAAATTATGGTTTAGGAGTCATGCAGCCGGAGGCTACAAGATTCTGACCCTCCCTAAACTGCTCCTAAGATCAGTGCTGGAGATATTTTGCAGACCCTGCACTTGACGAATCAGCTGGCGCCACCTAGATCAATAAACTGGCTCATCTGATCTTGTGGCCCCCACCCAGGAACTGACTGAGCACAAGAAGAGAGTTTCAATTCCCTATGATTTCATCTCTGACCAATCAGCACTCCTGGCTCACTGGCTTTCCCCCACCCACCAAGTTGTCCTTAAAAACTCTGCTCCCTGAATGCTTGGAGAGACTGATTTGGGTAATAATAAAACTACAGTCTGCCACACAGCCGGCTCTGCATGAATTACTCTTTCTGTATTGCAATTCACTTGTCTTGGTGAATCAGCTCTGTCTAGGCAGTGGGCAAAGTGAACCCCTTGGGCAGTTACATAACCATTTATTATTATGATCTCTCACAGATCTGGGGGTTGACCGGGCTTAGCTAGGCAGTTCTTAGTTGAGAGTCTCTCATGAGGTTACAGTCAGACAGCAGCTGGGGCTGGCATCATCCTGAAGGTATTCTCACTTACTTGTCTGGTGCTTGATGCTGGCTGTCAGCAATCACCTAATGGATACTAGAATATGCCACCCCAAAATATACCTCTTTGGCACATGAATTAGTTTGAGCTAAAGGCCATTGAGAACTAACAGATGCAAGAAAACCTCTAGAAATGGCACAAGTTTTTCTTTTGTAAAGGAAATTTACATTTATAAGGGAAGTTTCTATTTGTGAAAGGTGCCTCCCTCTCCCATATCAGGAAGAGGAGGATTCTTAACTCTTATCAACCGAGAATGTAGACTTAACTCTACATAACTAACCTTACTGAACAACCCTTGTTTACTCTACTTTTCCTGGTCATCTTCCCACAACTTGCCTCCCTTGCCCAGAAGCCCCAAACCCCTTTTCCTTTGTTTTAGCCTAAGGTGGTATATAAATCCAGGTTCTAACCACCACTTTGGGTTACTCACTGCTGGGTAGTCCCATGCATACATGTGCAATGCATATGTTAATAAAAAACTTCTATTTGTTTTTCTCTTGTCAGTCTATTATTGGTGAACCTAATTTACAGGGTCCCACCTGGAGAACCTAAGATGCGTAGAGGAAAAGATTATTTTTCTCTCCTACGGACCTCTGCAGGGGCTTTTGGCCAGAATACTTACCTACACATGTCCTCTTCAAGTGGCTTAGGCTTCCTCATGGCTGTGTTCCAAAGGCAAGCATCCCAAAAGTGAGAGCCAGGCAGAAGCTGTATTGTCTTTTATGGATTAGCCTTAAAATTCATGTAGCATTGCTTCTACTATATTCTATTTGTTAGAGATGAGTCTTTAAGTCTGGCCTGTATTTAAGTGGAGGAGAATTAGACTGCACCCCTTGATGAAAGCAATGTAAAATAATTTGAAGACATGTTTTAAAACTACTATTCCTCTAACTTCAGGTTGAATTTGGACAATGTGTATGTGTGGTGAGGGAAGGGTGGGGTGGGAGGAAGTGGGCCCCAGCAAATTAGAGTGTGGTTAGCAAGAGATTTTGTGAATATTTATCCTCCCTCCTTCCTGCCTGGCTGTGGTTCCATCAGTGGCTGTAGTTCCTTACAGCCCACAGATCCTATCTGGTGGCCCCTCTTCTACTGTTCCAGTTGTAGTCCCTGGGTTCTAGTAATACAACTTCTTCCTTGCCCCTCACATCTAGGGATGGTAATGACTTCTTCATGTTGCTATTCCCCAAGTGTCTTATCACTGGTTTCTTTAACTCTGCCAAAACCTTTGGGAATGGCTCATTAATTCAGCTCTTTAAATTTGAACACATTAACCATCTTTTATTGCCATGAAGCTTACTAAATCAAGGGACGAAAACGGAGGCAGAGAAACTAGATAGGAATGAGTTATTATTAAAGAAGATAGAATCTTGCTACCCCAAACTCACTATGCCAAAGCGAAAGTTAAACTTGGGAACTGAGTCACACAATACTGCCTTCCTCTTGCTCTGTCGCCCAGGCTGGAGTGCAGTGGTGTGATCTCGGCTCACTGAAACCTCTGCCTCCCAGGTTCAAGTGATTCTCCTGCCTCAGCCTTCCGAGTAGCTGGGACTACAGGTGCATACCACCATGCCTGGCTAATTTTTTTGTGTTCTTATTAGAGACAGGGTTCCACTATGTTGGCCAGGATGGTCTTGAACCCCTGACCTCAGGTGATCTTCCCACTTCAGCCTCCCACAGTGTTGAGATTACTGGCGTGAGCCACCGCACCCGGCCAATACTGCCTTCCTTTTGTTCCCAAACAGATAGCTGTAATTTTACAATCCTGTGTCATAGTGTAACTGCCCAGTGGGTTCACCTTGCCTGCTGCCTAGACAGAACCGATTTATCAAGACAGGGGAATTGCAATAAAAAAAGAGTAATTCACACAGAGCTGGCTGTACGGGAGATTGGCGTTTTATTATTACTAAAATCAGTCTCCCCAACATTTAGGGAGCAGAGGTTTTTTTTTTTTTTGGGGGGGATTTGTTTTGTTTTGTTTTGTTTTGAGACTGGATCTTGCTCTATCACCCAGGCTAGAGTGCAGTGGCATGATCTTAGCTCACTTCAACCTCTGCTTCCTGGGTTCAAGTAATTCTCCTGCCTCAGCCTCCCAAGTAGCTGGGATTATAGGCGCCTGCCACCATGCCTGGCTAATTTTTGTATTGTTAGTAGAGATGGGGTTTCACCATGTTGGCCAGGCTGGTCTTGAACTCCTGACCTCAAGTAATCCACCCACCTCGGCCTCCCAAAGGGCTGGAATTACAGGCGTGAGTCACCATGCCCGGCCTGGGGAGCAAAGTTTTTAAGGAAAACTTGGTGGGTGGGGGGAAGCCAGTGAGCCAGGAGTACTGATTGGTCAGGGATGAAATAATAGGGAGTCAGACCTGTCTTCTTGCACTGAGTCAGTTCCTAGTTGGGGCCCACAAGATCAGATGAGCTTCTTTATTAATCTGGGTGGTGCCAGCTGATCCATCAAGTGCAGGGTCTCCAGCACTGATCTTAGGAGCAGTTTAGGAAAGGTCAGAATCTTGTAGGCTCCAGCTGCATGACTCCTAAACCATAACTTCTAATCTTGTCGCTAATTTGTTAGCCCTGAAAAGGCAGTCTAGTCCCCAGGCAGGAAGGAGGTTTCCTTTGGGAAAAGGCTTTGTTTTAAACCGTAAACTATAAACTAAGTTCCTCCCAAAGTTAGTTCAGCATATGCCCAGGAAGGAACAAGGACAGCTTAAGGGTTAGAAGCAAGATAGACTCAGTTAGGTTAGATCTCTTTCAGTGTCTCAGTCATAATTTTGCAAAGGTGGTTTCAATAGCCTCATCTATAAGGCAGGTTCCCACAGTGACAGAAGGCCACATATCCTCCCAAATGGCCTCCCTCACAAATTGCTCACAAGGAATTTCCTTGTGAGCTCTTAAATCTTTCAGGATACCTATCTCCCCTATAAACTAGCCCTTAAACTAAGTTGTATTGAATTTCACCCTGACAATGTCGATTACCAGCTTATCGTCACAAGTACAGGACAAGGACAAGACCAGAAATCATCCCTCCACCTACCCTGAGACAAATGCATAATTGACTTTTTCCTCTACTCCCTCTTTTCGCATGTCAAATGTAGATTTACTGAGTGCTAATCAGAGTCTCACAAGCATGTAACTGTTTGCCTCACTGCCTAACTTCCCTCTTTTTTCCTTCCTTTTGCTTGCTCTTTGCTCTTTAAATACTGAATTTCCCAAAACCCTCTTTGGAAAAGCACAGGTCACAGATGCTCCTGTGTCCTGTGTATTTCCCAAGCATACCCTCAAACTTTGGTTAAATATACCTCTATTGATTGAGAGACCTGTCTCAGTAACTTTTTGGTTAATGTCTTAAAAGCATAAGTGAGAGATGATAAGGGCCTGAGAATAGTAGATGGATTCTAGATGGATTATTAAGAGAAAATTTGCAAAACTTTTTGGCAGATCATAGATTATGGGAGTAGGTACCATAGATCAGATCCATAAGAGGTCAATTTCAGGAGAAGCAGATGGAAGATTGGGACAGACCAGGCAGTTACCAGAGATCCAGTGGGGTATAGGTCGATCTTTTGTAGGTCACAGGGCAGAGCTAATGATCCCAGGAGCTAGGAATACCCACATGAGCACTGATCCTAAGACAGAAGTTGTTTAGCTCAGTCTTGTCTACTTGTTAGAGTTGAATGAATTCACCTAATTCACACAAAAATGCTCTGAATATTATAAAGCACTATACATGTATGAAAGTCATTGGGAGTTAGTGTTATAACTATAATAATTATAATTTTCACTGGGTATTTTTATGCCTAGATTAGTACATTTGATCATATACAGAAGAGAGTCTGAGCTCAATTGAAGAAGCGATAGAAATGGTATTTCCCCATGTTTTACAGTTGGGATGTGGTTTGTTTGTCCCCAGAAAATCTTGTATTGAAATGTGATCCCTAGTGTGGCAGTGTTGGGAGGTGGGGCCTAGTGGGAGGTATTTGGGTCATGGGGGTGGATCCCTCATGAGTGGCTTGGTGCCATTTTCAAGGTAGTGAGTGAATTCTCATTCTTGTGAGACTGGATTGACTTTTGCAGGGAATGGGTTATTATAAAGCCAGAATACCTCTTGGGTTTGGTCACCCCTCTTCACCTGTGCCCACTTCTCCTTTGACCTTCTCTGCCATGTTTTGATGCAGCAGAAAAGCCCTCACCAGAAGTCAATCAAATGCTGGCACCACACTTCCTGTACAGCTTGTGGAACCATGAGCTAAGTAAAACCTCTTTCTTTATAAATTACCCAGCCTCAGGCATTTTGCTATAGTAACACAAAATGGATTAAGGCACCATGACTCTTCTGGTTAAACTGGAGAGACTGTAATTAAGTTCCTCTCTTTCTCACAAATGCTCATTATTGTGTCTCTGTCTACGCATTGTCACTACCTAGTGTTCTTTACCTTTAAAAAAGTTTACAATAACACAGATGATCCTCTACAGTCATGTTAGTGCCCTTGCAATTTCCAAATCTCATTCTATGGGATGGATGCTGCCTCTGAATGATGGTGACTAAACAATTTGTCAGGGTGCTGTCAAAGACAAACCACAGCTGGACAGTAGTTAAAGTAGCAAAAACAAATTTTATTCAGGACTATTGCAATAGGAGACCTCAGTATAGAACTGAGCTCAATTTTGAATACATTTATCAGTTCTAAGAACCTTTTGGAGGAGTCTTACGGTTTTCTAGGTATATAATCATATCATTGACAGCAGTCACAGGCTGTTCAGGGCAGCCACTGCCATCACTACAGCTGCAATGGGGTGATGTGGGTGGTGGCAGTGGGAGTGGCTGCGGGAGCAGCAGTGGTGGTGATGGGACCCCTGTGCCCCACGTCCCCTGTGCCCCACGTCCCCTGTGCCCCACGTCCCTGAGGCAGCTGACTACACTGCTCTTACCCTCACACAGCCAGGAGGGGCCCACTCCCAGGCCCAGAGCCTCCTTTGCTCTGGACCCTGGCCTCACGTCGCTGCTCTTGCCCACCACCACTGTGGGGAGGGTGTGGCAGGGAGGCCAACAGTACCTGGAACTACTTTTAGCAGGGTTAAAAAAGCTGTAATACAAACAGGGCTGAAACACCACATTGCGGGTGACAAGGAGGAGAGCTCCCTGGAAGCCCCTGGAGCCCACCACCCTAGGGGCCACTGTGATGGTGTTGGGCCAAGCTGCCTGCCAGCCACAGAACAATGTGGTCAGACATGGAGGAGTGGCCAGAGATGGGCCCACTGACGACCTGGAGCACCTCCCCACCACAGCTGCAAGGATGGGACTGCTTGCTCCTTGGAGCTGGTGGGAGCCAGGGACAAGCAGGAGCCCTGCTCTTTCTGAGTTGGCGGGGTGGGAACTCCCTGGTGCAGCTGCAGCTGCCCTGCTATAGCTGCAGATGCAGGCATCTATGTACTCTTGGGAGCCTGGGGAGACCCTCTGCCACACTGCAAGCTCAGAAGTGCCTGCTCCTGCTGCCTGGTTTCTCCCCAGTGTCAGTGCCAGCTCCAATTCAGAGCAAAGTCAGGGACAAGCCTGGGTGCTGTTGCAACCCAGTTGGGTGTGCACACAGTCGGGGGCAGCACTGACATATCAGCCCCCTGCCGCCTCTGCCCCCTCCAAATTTTGGGTACTGATAAGCATGGGAGGGAGGCTGAGGGGGTGCTGAGGACAGTCCAGTGCTGGTCTGCAGGTGCCCATTGGCATGAACAGCCTGGGTGCCTGAACAGTGGCAGGAGGCAGACAGACTCCTGGGTGGAAGGGGTTGGGTCCCTGGTGAAGTCCCGCCTTCAATCCAGGGAAGTCCTGAAGCCTGGGGGCCGAGCCGCCAATTCCACGGACTGGAGGGAGAACTTGTGGTGCTTTTCCCTGGGCCCACCCGTGGCTGCCCATGGACCAATCAGCATGCACATCTTCCTCTCTGAGGCCCACAAAAACCCTGGACTCAGTCGTACTCAAGCAGAGGACAGAGAAATGATGGGGAGATGACAGGACGACCAGCTGCAAAGAGGAGCTACCCCCTCTGCTGAGAGCTGAGCACTTGTTGGGGCACCCTAGCTACGGAGAGGAACTGCTTACTATGGAGAGGAACTGCCCACTAGGGGTCTTCTCTGAGCTATTCTATTGCTCAATAAAGTGTCTCTTCGTCTTGCTCACCCTCCACTTGTCTGCATACCTCATTCTTCCTGGACACAGGACAAGAATCCAGGACTCAGCAAATGGCAGGGCTAAAAGAGCTGTAATACAAACAGGGCTGAAACACATCCCTTGCTCATCACATTGTGGGTGACAAGGAGGAGAGAAGAGAGGAGCGAAGGGGAGAAGACCTGTAGCCCTCTGGGGAACACAGACCTGGGAGCTCCCTGAGTCAGGGCTGTGACTCCCCTTTGGGGCCCTGTGGTTCCTGGAGTCTCCAAGCATCTGAGTACCACTCCATTTCCTGGTGCCAGCTGTGGAAGCTGCTTGCAATGCGCCTGGTCCAGCTGCAGCCTCACAGTGAGCCAGTACCCATGCTGGCACCTATAGCTGCCTGCCCTGCTGCAGCAGCTGGCGTGCCTCACTGTGCGCAGTGGCTAGACCGCACGATTGGCTCGCTTGCTCACATACCCCTCGCTGCTCTGCTTCAGTCTTTTTGGAGGTGTGGGATCCAGGCCAGTAGCACGAGCTGAGCACAGCCTACCAGGCTGAGTGGGCCCAGCAGGCCCAAACAAAACTCATGCAAAAGTGCCACCAGCCACAGAGATTTCTGGCCAGAAAAACAACACCCTCAAGGATCTCATAACATTATCAGCAAACAGTGACAGTGTGACTTCCCCTTTACTGATTTGGATGCCCTTTATTTCATTCACTTGTCTGATTGCTCTGGCTAAGACTTCCAGTACTATGTTGAAGAGGAATGATGAGAGTGGGCATCCTTGTCTTGTTCAAGTTCTCAGGGAACAACTTTCAACTTTTCTCTGTTCGGTATAATGTTGGCTGTGGGTTTGACATACATGGCTTTTATTACATTGAGGTATGTGCCTTGTGTGCCAGTTTTGGTGAGGGTTTTAATCATAAAGGGATGCTGGATTTTGTCAAATGCTTTTGCTGTATCTATTGAGATGATCATGTGATTTTTGTTTTTCATTCCATTTATGTGGTGTATCACATGAATATTGTATATGTGACTCAAGTGTATATATTGACTTGCATATGTTAAACCATCCCTGCATCCCTGGTATGAAACCCACTTGATCACAGTGGATTATTTTTTGATATGCTGTTGGATTTCTTTAGCTAGTATTTTGTTAAGGATTTTTGCATCTATGTTCATCAGGGATATTGGTCTGTAGTTTTCTTTTTTTTTGTCCTTCAAGTTTTTTTTTTTTTTTTTTTTTTCATTTCAGTTATTGTACTTTTTAACTCTCGAATTTCCATTTGGTTCTTCTTTATAATTTCTATTTATTGATGTTCTCTATTTGATAGGTCATTGTCATAAAACTAATTATTTAAACATGGTTTCCTTTTAATTATTTGAACAAATTTATGATATCTTCTTTGAAATCTTTGTCTGCTAAGTTCTACACATGGACTTCCCACTTTTTTTTTGAGACATGGTCTCACTCTGTTGCCTAGGCTGGAGTGCAGTGGCATGATTATAGCTCACGGCAGCCTCAACTTCCTGGGCTCAAGCAATCCTCCTGCCTCAGCCTTCAGAGTATCTGAGACTGCAGGTGCACACCACCATGCCCAGTTAATTATTTTATTTTATTTTTGTAGAGATGAGGTCTTGCTTTGTTGTCCAGACCGGTCTCAAACTCCTGGGCTCAAGGTATCTTTCCACCTCAGCCTTCCAAAGTGCTAGGATTATAGGCATGAGCTACTGCACCTGGTCAGCACATGGCCCCTTGAAGGCAATTCCTGTTTTGTGCTTTTTGTTTGAATGATACAAGAATCATTATCCCATTTCTTCCCAAGACTCATAACTTTTCGTTGAACACTAGATATTTCAGATAATATAGCAACTCTGGATTCTTATTTATTCTGTACTCCCTCTGAGGCTTAGTGATATCACTGGTTTGTGTTAGCTTGTTCGTTTAATGTCTTGCCTAGACCAATTCTATGAAGTATATTTCCCTCTCAGTGTGCAGTCTCTGACATCACTACTCAGTTTGTTTTTTCTCCTTGGCTTTATTTTTTAAGCCTAGTTTCCTAGGAGTTGCCCCTGGGTCAGTATAGCTTAGTGTTCAATCAGTGATTATTCCAAGGTTGTGCTTATGCTCTGTTATGATCCGCATAAGTTCTTCCAAATTCATTTGTTGAAACTTAATTGCCAGTGTGATAGTATTAAGAGGTGAGGCCTTTAGGAGGTGGTTAAATCATGAGTGCAGAGCCCTCATGAATGGGATTGGCAACCTTATAAAAGGGCTGGAGGGAACTAGTGTTCATTCCTTCTGCCCTTCCCTCCCTTCCACCATGTGAGGACATGGAGTCATCCCTTCTGGAGGATGCGGCAACAAGGCACCATCTTGGAAGCAGAGAACAGTCCTTGCCAGACACTGAATCTGCTGGTGCCTTGACCTCGGGCTTTCCAGCCACCTGAACTGCAAGAAATAAAATTTCTCTTCTTTATGAATCACCTGTTCTCAGGCATTTTGTTTTTCTTTGTTTTGTTTTGCTTTGAGACACAGTCTCACTCTATCGCCCAGGCTGGAGTGCAGTGGCACCATCTTGGCTCCCTGCAACCTCTGCCTCCAGGGTTTAAGCCATTCTCCTGCCTCAACCTCCTGAGTAGCTGGGAGTACAGGCATGTGCCACCACACTTAGCTAATTTTTGTAATTTTAGTAGAGACAAGGTTTCGTCATATTGGCCAGGCTGGTCTTGAACTACTGGCCTCAAGTGATGCACCTGCTTCAGCCTCCCAAAGTGCTTGAATTATAGGCATGGGCCACTGTGCCCAGCTGAAGCATTTTATTATAGCAGCACAAGTGGACTAAGACATGCTCCTTGAGTCAATAAGGGTTCAAGCCTTAGCTGATGGATCTGAGTAGCTTTGGGGATGCTTTCAATTCTGCCACATGCTCTAGTAGGGACCAGTAGCTTTCAAATGCCTGCTTCAGTTGCTCATAGACTGGAGGACTTATCCCTGATTGTAAGGGATAAATATGATTTTAACAGGGTACTTTTTCCCTGTCCATTCCACTGGTTGCCTTTGTGAGACTTCTGGCTGATTTGCTGTTTTGTCTGTTGGTATTGGTTTCATGGAAATATTCGTCTTCTTTTTTTTTTTTTTTTTTTTGAGACGGAGTCTCGCTCTGTGGCCCAGGCTGGAGTGCAGTGGCCGGATCTCAGCTCACTGCAAGCTCCGCCTCCCGGGTTTACGCCATTCTCCTGCCTCAGCCTCCCGAGTAGCTGGGACTAAAGGCGCCCGCCACCTCACCCGGCTAGTTTTTGTACTTTTTAGTAGAGACGGGGTTTCACCGTGTTAGCCAGGATGGTCTCAATCTCCTGACCTCGTGATCCGCCCTTCTCGGCCTCCCAAAGTGCTGGGATTACAGGCTTGAGCCACCACGCCCAGCCTCGTCTTCTCTTAATTGCCTGACACGAAAGTTGTTCTTGTTTTTCACTACTCCTTAAGGCATGGGTTCCTCCACACTCTGTTCCAAATAAAACCAGCCCCTCTCTAGAGCTGTGGAGTTATGAGTCCTCCAGTCCTGCCCTTCCCCTTGGGCAGAACCTCTGTGCATTGCACTAGAGATAAAGCTGGGGCAGGGATGGTGGCCTACATCTCCCAAAATGATGCCTCTACTCTGCAAATTGGAGCTGAAAGGGACTGTAGCTCTTGTCTTGTCTGATTGCCCTTCCCTATATGGAACCTCTTTCCTGTGAGTGGGATCTGGAGTGGGTGTTGCTACTGGGGCCACAGCATTGCCTTGCCTGGGGTACAACCTCTACTCTGTGAATGGGAGCTGGGTGAGGGGAAGGGAGCCCCCATCTTCTTTGTAGTGGAATAGACCTTGTGTAACACAGAGCTGGTGGTGGGGGGTAGGGGGATGAGAGATGCTTGTGACCTTTCCCTCCACAGGTGAAACTGTAGTCCCAAAACTGGGATCTGTGGGTAAAGGGAGCGCTCATCTTCTTGGCCACACTCTCCTGAGGTTACAACTTCTGTAATATGGAGTTGGGAGGGTTGAGGTGGAGGGGTGAAAGCAGGTTCTAGTTCAGGTGCCATAGACTTGTGCAGTTCTTACCAAGATGTATTAGGTTTTCTTAAATAAATGCCTTTTGATTTGCTTAGATTGACCTCTGAAAACTTTAAATGGCTGTGTTTGATACTTTTCACCAGTTAAATGACTGTTTACTGCAGAGAGGTCCACCAAGCTCCTCACACTGTTTTAGAAGTCCCATTCTGTCTCACTATTCTTGATGAAAGTACCATGATCCATCAAAATGACTTAACAGACAAAATGCAGCAAATGTAATATTCAGAAAGCCCATTTTCTGCAATCGTGTCCACGCTTCAGCTGTGCCTGCTGATGCAGGTCTGTGTTCCATTGGTGACTCATGCTCTCTTTCATCCTTGGAGGCTTGAAAGCCTTGGTTTAAGACCAGAGCAACCTAAGAGGAGTTGTCCTGAAACTGCCTATATGTACACTCTTGCCTCTATAGCAACAGCCCCTTGCTTGCTCATGGATAAAACTGTCATAAGCTATAGTCACCGGTTGAGGACAAAACACCCATGGCCACCTTAAAGTCTTTCACATAGGACAGAGCTGAATATTCTCCTCCAGGTTTCAAGGCTAGAAGCCTTTAGCTACTCAATGATAGTCCAGCCCAAAGCCTATAGGTCCCAGCTTCAACAAGAGTCTCAGTCTGCTATAGTTTGAATGCTTTTATACCCTCCAAAACTCATGTGTTGGAAACTTTTGCGTGTGTGTGTGTGTGAGACGGAGTCTTGCTCTGTCACCAGGCTGGAATGCAGTGGCACAATCTTGGCTCACTGAAACCTCCACCTCCCAGGTTCAAACGACTCTCCTGCCTCAGCCTCTCGAGTAGCTGGGACTACAGGCATGCGCCACCACACCCAGTTGTTTCTTGTATTTTTAGTAGAGACGGGGTTTCACCATGTTGGCTAGGATGGTCTTGAATTCTTTTTTTTTTTTCTTCTTCTTTTTTTCTGAGATGGAGTCTTGCTCAGTCGCCCAGGCTGGAGTGCGGTGGCGCGATCTCGGCTCACTGCAAGCTCCGCCTCCCGGGTTCAGGCCATTCTCCTGCCTCAGCCTCCCGAGTAGCTGGGACTACAGGCGCCCGCCACTACGCCCGGCTAATTTTTTTGTATTTTTAGTAGAGATGGGGTTTCACCGGGTTAGCCAGGATAGTCTCGATCTCCTGACCTTGTGATCCGCCCGTCTCAGCCTCCCAAAGTGCTGGGATTACAGGCGTGAGCCACCACGCCCGGCCTGGTCTTGAATTCTTGACCTCGTGATCCACCCGCCTCGGCCTCCCAAAGTGCTGGGATAACAGGCATGAGATATCGTGCCAGGGCATGTGTTGGAAACTTAATCCTCACTACAACAGTATTGAGATGTGAGACCTGACTGGCAGTGTTTAGGTCATGAGGGCACCATCCTCATGAATGGATTAATGCTGCTATAAAAACAGGAGCTTGCAGGAGTTGGTTTTCTCTCTCTTGCTCTTCTGCCATGTGAGAAACAGCAATTCTCCCCTCCGAAGGATGCAGCATTAAACATGCCATCTCGGAATCAGAGAGGCCAGGCCCTCACCAGACACCAGATACCAGCACCTTTATCTTAGACTTCTCAGCCTCTAGAACTATGAGAAAATAAAATGTTGTCTTTATAAATTATCCAGTCTCAGATATTTTGTTATAGCAGCACAAAATGGACTAAGTCACAGTTACTTTATGAATTTTTACTTCCCCAAATTCTGGTGTTTTTAATTTTTATATTAATGTTCCCAGATGATATACAAAAACCGTTGAGATCCTAAGCTACTTTCACCGAAATACAGTTCTTTCCCACCTCAGCTGCTCCGTAATTTTTAAGGCAAGCAAACCCTGTCAGAGAACTGGCCAGGGTTTCCCTTTGTCTTCTTTTAGGTATATTCCCATTAGTGTTGTTGAGATCATTTGCTTGATCCTGAGGCCACAGTGTTTATCATCCCTGCAATGAAACAAACAGATCTCAGTAAGGATGTTGAAAAGATTATGCATTTCTGTGAGTTATAAAAAGCCTGTGAGCATTTCTATTCACAGGGGTCTCTCCTAGTAAATTCTGCAGTTGAAGATGTTTCTGACTGTATGAATTAAAACATACATTTTAAAAATTGCTGGCTGGGCCTGGTGGCTCATGCCTGTAATCCTAGCACTTTGAGAGGCTAAGGCAGGAGGATCACTTGAGTCTAGGAGTTTGAGACCAGCTTGGGTAACATGGTAAAGCTCTGTCTCTACTAAAAATACAAAAAATTAGCTGGGTGTGGTGGCACATGCCTGTAATCCCAGCTCCTTGGGAGGCTGAGGTTGGGGAATCACCTGAGCCTGGGAACTCAAGGCTGCAGTGAGCTGTGATTGCACCAGTCCACTCCAGCCTGGGTGACAGGAGTGAGACCCTGTCTCAAAAAAAAAAAAAAAAAAGATTAAAAGTTTGCTGGTGATTAGATGAGAAATAAAAAGATTCATTAGAAGTTTCTAATATTGCCCGTTGACTCTTGCTGAGAAATATTTGTCACAAGGCAGTTTTGTAATTGATAAAGTTAAAACGATTTTCAGAGGTAGTTGTAGGCCTTATTTCTGTGTTGACTTTTCTAACAGTTGTGCTGTGATCATGTTTTCACTTATTCCTTCCCCACAGGTGAGGGTCACAAACTTTTGTGCCCAGAGCATGCTGCCAGCACACATTACCACTGCTTCCCCTTATTCTGATGGAAATGACTCCGTCTTTGCCTGCAATGTTGGTATTGACTATTTTCATAACTTTCGTGTTGATTACTTTTATATGTCAACTAGACTGGGCTAAGGGGTGCTCAGATAGCTGATAAAACATTATTTCTGGGTGCCATGATTTAAATGTGTCCTCTCCAAAATTCAGGTGTTACCCATGTGATAGTATTAAGAGGTGACTAGGTCATGACGGTTCCTCCCTCATGAATGGGGTTGAGGTCCTCATAAAAGAGCTTCATGCAGTGTTCAGCTACTTGCCCTTCCCCCTTCCACCATGTGAGGACACGGCGTCCCTCCCCTCCAGAGGATGCAACTCTCACTAGACAACCAAACCTACTGGCACCTTTGATCTTGGATTTCTCAAACGTCAGAACTGTGAGCCGATACGTTTCTGTCCTTTCTAAATGATCCAGTCTGTAGTATTATGTTATAGCAGCAAAAACAGACTAAGACACTAGGTGTGTCTGCGAAGGTGTTTCTGGAAAAGATTTGCATTTTAATTGCGGACTAAGTAAAGAAAAATGTCCTCCCCACTGTGGGCAGGCATTATCCAATCTATTAATGGCCTGAATAAAACAAAAAGGTAGAGGAAGAGATAATTTGCTCTCTGCTTGAACTGGGACATCCATCTTCTCCTGCCCTCCTGCTTCTCAGACCTTTGGGTTTAGACTGAATTACACCAACTTTCTTGAGCCTCCACCTTGAAGATGGCAGATCATGGGACTTCTTAGCCTCCATAATTGCGTGAGCCAATTTCTCACAGTAAATCTCTTTCTATATATTTATATACATCTGATTGATTCTGTTTCTCTGAAGAATGCTGACTCATACAGCTTCTCATTGGAGGTAAGGGGGAAATGGTAACTGAAGTTCTTGATTGAAATCCTCCAGATTGAAGCCTTATACTTCTACCCAAACAGCCGGCAGGCATAGAAGTATTCTCTAGGCTGAACATCTTGGTGGTCACTGTAGTTTTGGGAAGGCCTGAGGCAGGGTTTGTTGATTCTGCATTCAGAACAGTAAGGCTTCTTAGCAGCAACTCGAGTTTATATCAGAACACTAAATATAGATGCTCAACCACATAGCAGAAGAGAACACTGCCACGAAATAATCAGCATTTTATAACAGTATTTATTATTGTAGAGATTCAGTATTGCTTGTTCACAAAGTCATTCTTAACCACCTACAATCTGGTGAGACTGCCAGGCATACAAGAGAAGCAGAGACAGAAGTGTTTAAAATCTGAAGTAGAGAAAAAATGGATACATATAAAACACATTATGATGAAAGACTATGTATAATTATTAAATTATGAAGGTTCCTTCAAATGCAACAATACTGTGAAATAAATGATTTCTCATGCACTAAAGTTGCTAGAGGGAGTGATAGTTCAGAGTAGCTCATGGATTCCCAGAAGCTCATCTAAGAGTTCTTTGCCTGCCAGGGAGTCCATCCACCCCAGATTAAGAAACTTTAAACTAGCTAGTATCTAGGACCCTTTGTAGCTCCAAAATACTCTGAGCTTGGGCTCCTAGGCTTAATATCAACTTCAGCTCCTTCCTACTTTTGCAAGCATGTTCTCCACTTTCCTGCCTCATGGATCTCCTTCTTTTGCCAGGAAGACAACCCAGTGTGTTCAGTTTCACCCCCTTCCTTGCTCATACCATATTTCATCTGTTCAGTGGCTCAGAAAATATCTGTGGTGCAACCATGAAGCATGGGCTCCATGACACAGCAGGGAGGCACCCAGACAAAGCCTTGCTCCTGCGGATTGACACTCCGTCTCCTAACAGAAATGGCTTTTCCTTTACTTCTTGGCTTCCCACTTATCCCCAACCTAGCTGACCATTTTCCCTGCTTCTAAAATTCTGCATTTCCTCAGATGACGCCTGAATGTTCGGCCTTCATTACGAGATGTTTCTGCAGTGGGTGAGCTTACCTGGGCTCAGTCATCGCTTCTCTACAGTTTGATGCCTGTCCTTCAGTGGAGGGATCCTGTCATGTTTCTTCTTTTTTTCTCTTTCTTTCTTTTTTTTTTTTTTTTTTTTGAGACAGAGTCTCGCTCTATCGTCCAGGCTGGAGTGCAGTGGCACGATCTCAGCTCACTGTAAGCTCTGCCTCCCAGGTTCAAGAGATTCTCCTGCCTCAGCCTCCTGTGTAGTTGGGACCACAGGTGTGTGCCACCACACCCAGCTAATTTTTGTATTTTTAGTAGAGACAAGGTTTTGTCATGTTGGCCAAGCTGGTCTCAAACTCCTGGCTTCAAGCAGTCCACCTGCCTCGGCCTCCCAAAGTGCTGGGATTACAGGTGCGAGCCACCCTGCCCAGCCCTGTCATGTTTCTTTATCATCTCTAGGCACCTGTTAGATTTTGGTTTTGAAATTCTGTTTGACTGATTATCATATGTGTTATTCTGCCCTAAAACAGTGACTCCAGGCAGAACCTTAAGAAAATACTTTGCATTTGTATGGCTCTTTAATCATTTGTGTTAACATATTATTCTGAGACATTCTCACTATAGCCCTAGGATTTGATGAGCTAACTAGGTATGGGCGTTATTTCCCATTTTGCATAAGGGAGGGTTGATCCCACAAGAAGTAATTTCAAGAATTTGTTCTCAGTCACAGATCACAGAAGTCACAAAGTAAGAATGGATCTGAGATTTACTGGGTCCTAGCCCTAGTGCCTAGTTCCTTCAACAAAACTCTAGGATTAGGAAACACCCTCCCATCAAGAGCAATCAGCATCTCAGGTTAGAACAGAGTTTGGCGTGCTGGGAATTCTATCACTTCGAATGGAGCGAGAGACATTCAGGCACTGTTGACTGGACTCTACAGATAACTTGCAGACTTCCATTTAATTTCAGTATCCTTCTCCACAAAATCAGTGACTAGATGCACAAATAGGGATTCTCTTTAATCCTTAATTTATAATTGCCGACAGACATTCCAGCTCCACTGCCAAGCTGTGTGGATTCCCATTTTTGGGGCCGGCTTTCTTTGTGACTTCGAGGAAGTCACCAGTTGACCCTTTTAGACCTAGACTTTCCTATGTGTAAAATGGGGGATAATTCCACTCTCTCTACTTATGCTTTAATAAATCATAGCTTCTAATATGGATGTGCTGGAATAATACATACTGACCTGAAAGGTTAAAACATCTCCCTATATCCCCTGCTCTGACAAGGTCATTCCACCAAGGTGTGGAGTGATTTTTTTGCTCTATAGTCTTACGAAAGACTTCTGTCTCATCTGTAAATTGTGCATATCATTTATAGCCTTATGCTGATCACAGCCTTGTTTCTCTTTCCTTATTGGATTATAATATATTTGCATTGTCCACTGTTTTCAAAGTAGCGTCTTCCACATTGTTTCACATAATTCCTAAAATAACCCTTGTGACTTAGGCAAGTCTGGTGTCCAAATTTCCATTTTTCTCCCTAGCTTCTTCAACCCATCAGTACCAGCCCCCTCATGGAGCCTCACTTTACCACCTCCTACAGGAAGTCTGCCCTGATTGGAGCCTGGGAGAGCACAACACTCTGCTCAAAGGAAAGGCCTGAGAAACACTAGAATAAATACATGAATCTGTGAGCCCCTAGTAGCATCACTCTAACTTGGCAATGAAAAATAAAGGTTCTGACCATTTTTGTTTTTCTGCTTTACCTGAGTGCAAAACGCTAAAAGTTAGAAATGCGAGCATAGTGACATTTGGGGAATGGGCACCATAAAAACTCTTACCATGTTATAACCTCATTATTATATCAGCATCATTTTTTTTTAACGCAAAAGGGAAAGAATGCACAACTGAAAAGCCTTTTATTTCTATTTAAAGCACAGATGCTTTTAAGCAGCACTTACTACATTTTTAAAATGTGTTGAGAGGATGGAAAGTTTGGAGAGCTGCAGACTGTTTTTCAACTTTGATATGGATGGACTATGTGGTACTCTGAGAGTTTCCATGTTTTTTTTTTTCCCCAGGAGGTTAAAATGATACCTTTTTGTATAATGTGAAAGATGTGTTTGAGGGAACCTGGGGAGCAAAGGTAATTATTGTGATGATTCAGTCCAAAAACCATTCTGTCATGAAGGAGGAAAACAAAGTGTGTAGTTGGACCTGAGCTGTCCAGATTGCCAGTTGACATAACTCACATTCGCAGAACACATTATTCCTTTGCTTGTTTCGCTAGAGCACCTTTTGGGTGCGTCTCTTAGTTTGTTAAGACTGATAAGTAAATCAGCATCTTATAACCAAAGAATAGCAGAGATCTGAGAAGCTCTGCATCCCTGGAGTTGCTGGGTTTATAAAGCATTTCCACCTTCCAAGGGCATGCCCTAAACTAGCACTCAAGAGGAAGGGAGAAGAAAAGGAGCACCTGTGTGCAGAACAGTGTGTTGGGTGATTTACAAGACTTCGTCCCTCTTTTAATTCTCACAACACCACTCTGAGATCAGAATTTACAGATGACAAGACTAGAGCTCTAATAGATTAAGGTGCTCACAAAGAGTGGGCCAACCTGAGATGAGAACCTCAGAAACTGCAAAGTCCCAATGTCCTTGAGCCATCGACTACAACTCCTCCTGCTTCTGGAGCATTCTAGGTGTGACTCAAGTTAGTGCATTATTAGTCAGATCCATTATTGAGCACCCACAATGTGCAGAAATAATACCAGGAGCTGAAGACACTAAGATGAATAAGGCAAGACCTCACCTGTTGAGGAATCGAGTATGGTACCAGGTGAGCCTGAAACACATCTTCACGACAGTAGCGTTGCTGCAAGACTGCAAAGGAGGAGCTGATCAGCAGTTTCCTAGAAAAGTTCTTAAGGGCCACAGCAGGAGGGAGAAATCTGAAACCCTGGGGTCACCTGGACCAGAGTCTCCTCTCTTCTACGCTAGATCACATGGTTATATGGAGAACTTCACCAGAAAGACCCTGGCATTCAATCACGGGAAGACTGGGCTCAAATCCTAGCTGTGGTATTTATAATGTGTGCTGCATGGCACAAGTTACTTAACCTCTCTGTAACTTTTGTAAAAATATTAGGATATTAGGGCTTGCTTTTGTAAAAATATTAGGATAGAAATGCCAGCTTTATGGAATTGTTGTGAAGCAGAAATCTCAAGATGCTTTTTGTATTTTAGTCCTTGTCTGTCTTCTTTCCAGTCTGCAATATTGCTTCTTGCTGTGCACTAACCATTGTGAGGTTCTCCGTATAACCATGTAGCCTAGTGCAGAAGAGAAGAGACTCTGATCCAGGTGACCCTGGAGTTTTAGATGAAAATGTGCCAATTTGCATCGAAGGTCTTCCAGACAGAGCACCCTCTGAGGACATAATCTATGGGAAAGCAGGCCAATAATACTCACTACTTCAGGTGAAAAGAGACCAGGCCCAGGAGGCAGGCAGGCTGGGCACCATAAAATAAACTGGAGAAAGATCAGCACCAGGTTTTTGCCAGGACACTCAGGTGTAACACCTCAGTGACTTGGTGGAAAACAAAATGGGAATAACACTTGTCGATGATAATATTTGGGTGCCGATAAAGAGGGGCAGATGATTAATATTAACATGCTGGGGCTGGGAAGACAGACAGAATATCTAAACTCCCCAGGAGGAAGGCTGGCCTTGGAATGGGTTACATTCCCCCAAAGCCCCAGGCTGCTAATGAGATAGATTACCCAGCTGCAGCTAATGAGAAAGGGGCTCATGAATCTGCAGATCGCCTGTCTACTGGCCAGCCTTAGCTGTAGGTCACCAAGCAGGGAGACTACTGCCCTTTTTTATAGAACCATTCATTTGAAATAATAGGTGTGATGTGGTGTTTGCTTCTTGGCTCCTTAATAGTGACACTGATTCCTTATCCTGGCCGGGCTGCCACAGGGAACAGTTCCCTGATTAATTGATTGGAAGGAGATGCCTCCTGGGAAGGCCACAGAGGATTTGTGGGTGGGACAGGGAGACATGGACAGAATGGGGCCCACTGAGAATACAGATATTCTGTAGGCTCTGCAGTGTGAACCCCGGATGAAGGGCACATCCTAGATTCCCAGATTTAGACAGATAGTGGGAGCAGGAGTATATGAATATCTGAATTTTTGCCATGCAAACAACAGTCTGGCTTTATAAGTGACCTTGACCACAATCATGGTTTTGTTTGTGGGTCCCCAATACCACCCTCAGGTTTAATTATTTGCTAGAAGCACTCACAGAGCTAAGCAAAGCTATTGTACTCATGGTTATTGTTTATTACACTGAAAGGATACAGATTAAAATCAGCAATGGAAAAAGGTGCATAGGGAAGAGCCCAGGAGAGACCAGGTGCCAGCTTCCTGTTGTGATCTCCCAATGAAATTTTATGAACAGCACTTAATTCTCCCAGCAATGATGTGTGTATGTTAACTGGTGAAGCTCACTTGAGCCTTGGTGTCCAAGGTTTTGACTGGGGGTTGGTCATATAGGCATGGAATGTCCATGTGATTGATCCTACCTTAATCTCCAGCCCCCAGAGTTCAAACTGATACACAAGTGATCCTCCGACCTCAGCCCCCTAAGTGACTGGGAGTACAGCACGCACCACCATGTCCAGCTAATGAATCACATGGCCCAAGGCAATAAGTCACACCATTAGCAGACACTATCTCACCTGACCTCTCAGATGAACAAAGACACTCTCAATAGGCAGGACATTCCAAGGGCTTAGAAGTCCCCGGAGCCTGGGTCAAAGAATCAAACATTTCTTGGGAGCTTGCAGAGTTTGCACAACTCAGACCCTCTGAGTTAATTCTTTACTGCATGATGGAAGAAATAGAAGAGTGGTGGTTCCTCTCCTTTCTAGAGCACAGGATTAGTTTGGCTTGTGGCTTGAAATTTTAAAACATGTGTAAGCCACTTTTCTATTGGACTGAAATCTCACTGGCATGCCACATTTGGCAGGGCCTAAAAGTAGTGCTGTGAAGAGGCAAATGCATTGGAGTAGGGAGAAGAAATGTGAGTCACCTTGGAGCTGTATCTCAGCTGACTGTAGAACCACAGAAAAGTCTCTCAGCCTCCTTGGTTCCAGTTTTATCCCATCATACGTGACTGGCAACATTTAATCTACTTCCTGTGAACAACATCTACCCTTTTGGGGAGTATCAAATTAAATAATAAATATGAAATCAACTTGAAATTTGATTACAATACACAAATGAGATATTAAAATAGCAGCTTGCTGTTCAATAGCTTTTACGGGAAGAAATACCACACGATTCCTGACTGAGAATATTGGTTGGGGGCAGTGGTAATTTTTAATTTGACTTTTTAGGTGCAGTGTTATCACTGTTCTTGAAATATTGATTTGAAAACCTCAAAGAAGATTAAAAATGTTGTTAAAATCCCTAAAGGTTGGAGACAGAGGGCCTATTAATGCTACCCATCATATTTATTGGTTATATGACAAGCCCCCTTATCCAGGGGGCACCTGCGTCTGCACTGGTTCAAACAGTTCTCTTTTGAAATTGTTATAGCAAGTTGGTCAGCATTATTCTTCCACCTGAGAGGTCTGGAAGGGGCTGCTGCATATGGCCATGCCTATTGTGAACTGCACTATTCGCATAGACTATGACATGAATCACACTCCTTAGAGCTGTGCAATGTGGAAACCCTCATTCTGGGAAGGATCAAAAAGAATATATGTAGGATTTTAAAATGTTTAACCAAGCAGTGCTAAAATCAGATTTTTGTAGTTAAGGTCATTTTTGGATTCCCCTATGTCCAACGAGTGTGAAAAGCAGTTGACTACAAATCATTTGCTTTATTTATTTATTTATTATTATACTTTAAGTTCCAGGGTACGTGTGCACAATGTGCAGGTTTGTTACATATGTATACATGTACCATGTTGGTGTGCTGCACCATTAACTCATCATTTACATTAGGTATATCTCCCAATGCTATCCCTCCCCTCCCCTCCCCCACCCCACAACAGGCCCCAGTGTGTGATGTTCCTTCCTGTGTCCAAGTGTTCTTATTGTTCAATTCCCACCTGTGAGTGAGAACATGTGGTGTTTGATTTTCTGTTCTTGCGATAGTTTGCTGAGAATGATGGTTTTCAGCTGCATCCATGTCCCTACAAAGGACATGAATTCATCCTTTTATGGCTGCATAGTGTTCCATGGTGTATATGTGCCACGTTTTCTTAATCCAGTCTGTCACTGATGGACATTTGGGTTGCTTCCAAGTCTTTGCTATTGTGAATAGTGCTGCATTAAACATACGTGTGCATGTGTCTTTATAGCAGCATGATTTATAATCCTTTGGGTATATATCCTGTAATGGGATGGATGGGTCAAATGGTATTTCTAGTTCTAGGTCCTTGAGGAATCGCCACACTGTCTTCCACAATGGTTGAACTAGTTTGCAGTCCCACCAACAGTGTAAAAGTGTTCCTATTTCTCCACATCCTCTCCAGCACCTGTTGTTTCCTGACTTTTTAATGATCGCCATCCTAACTGGCGTGAGATGGTATCTCATTGTGGTTTTGATTTGCATTTCTGTGATGGTGAGTGATGATGAGCATTTTTTCATGTGCCTGTTGGCTGCTATTTCTTTATTTATTTTGAGACAGGGTCTCGCTTTGTCATCCAGGCTGGAGTGCAGTGGTGCAATCTTGGCTCATTGCAGCATCAACCTCCTGGTCTCAATCGATCCTCTGACCTTAGCCCCACAACTAGCTGGGAGTACAGGCACGTGCCACCATGCCCAGATAATTTTTGCATTTTTATTAGATACAGGGTTTCACCATGTTGTCCAGGCTGGTCTGGAACTCCTGCGCTCAAACGATCCATCCCCGTTGGCCTCCCAAAGTGCTGGGATTACAGGTGTGAGCCATCGTGTCTGGCCCAAGTCATTTG
Source organism: Erythrocebus patas (assembly GCA_023783455.1). Taxonomy (NCBI): domain Eukaryota; kingdom Metazoa; phylum Chordata; class Mammalia; order Primates; family Cercopithecidae; genus Erythrocebus; species Erythrocebus patas. The sequence continues at coordinate 41,739 of JAKFHT010000179.1, forward strand.
CTTTAGATAAAAGTTACTGATCATCTTCCTGTGGAATTATTTTCTGTATCAATAATAGTCTCTTTGACATAGACGGGTGGAAAGACTGTGACGCTTGATGTTTAGAACTTCAAACACAACGGCCTCAAATGAAAGATATGCTTAAGCAGGTGGCTGTTAGGCCTCAAATTGTACTGTCATGACTGGTCACCTATTTCTCCTTCCAGAATTTTTTTTCCACAGGGTTGACCTAAGGACTATGCTTTCTGTTTTCAGATATGAATATGCCTCAGAGTATGTGGGAATGTTTCATTTTCATAATCCCCTTAGCTCCTGATTGCCACCTAGCTGAGAGTTGATGATGACATTGAAAATATTATGCTACCAAATTGAAGGCTGACACTCATTGTGTCATTAAGTAAACTGCACTTATTTAACTGATTAGGCAAAATATAAATGTGTAAAACTGCTTTAATTTTTTTTCCTTGTTTATACCTGCTAGTAAAGATTCTTAAGGCTTTACTTCAGTGGCAAGCATTCCATAAGCTGGGCTCTTCCTTCATCCTAAATACCTACTATGTCAAAAGCCCTTTTCACTCCAAAGTTAGGAAGAGGTGGCCACTATCTGATCATTTTAATCTTGTCTATACAATCTTAATTTTTAGATAATTGCCGTTGCTTTTATCTGTGCTTCATACATAGTTTTTGCCATGTTTTACTTTAGCTAGATTAAAGGTAAAGAGACCAACAAAAGTGGCAACTTTTATTTTTCTCCTTCAAGAATGCATCAGTATATTCCACAAAATAGAAACCAACAATGAGCAATAGTAGCTATATTTATATCAGATAAAATAGACTTTAAGTCAAAACTGTAAAGAGAGACAAATAAGGTCACTAAATAATAATAACAGAATCAATTTAGCTAGGGAATGTAACAATTGTAAATATATATGCACCCAACACTTGAGCACCCAGACATATAAAGCAAATATTGGGATAGAACCCAATACTGTAATGGTTGTGGGCTTTAACACTTCACTCTCAGCAGTGGATGAATCATCTAGACAGAAAATCACAAAGAAAGATCAGATTTAAATTGCACTACCGATCAAATGGAATTAACAGACATTTATAGAAGATTTCATAAAACAATGACAGAATACACATTCTTCTTTTTTCTTTTTCTTTTTGTCTTTTTAGTCAGAGTCTTGTTCTGTCTCCCAGGCTGGAGTGCAGTGGCACGATCTTGGCTAACTGCAACCTCCACTTCCTGGTTCAAGCAATTCTTGTGCCTCAGCCTCCTGAGTAGCTGGGATTACAGGAGTAGGCCACCACACCTGGTTAATTTTTGTATTTTTAGTAGAGATGGGGTTTTGCCATGTTGGCCAGGCTGGTCTCAAACTCCTGACCTCAAGTGATCCACCCGTCTCAGCCTCCCAAAGTGTTGGGATTATAGGCATGTGCCACCACACCCAGCCCACATTCTTCTCATCAGCGCTTGGAACATTCTCCTTGATAGACCATATGTGAGGCCGCAAAACAAGCTTCAACATGTTAAAAAATCGAAATCATATCAAGTATTTTTTTCTGACTAGAATGTAATAAAACTAGAAATCAATCACAAGAGGAACTTTGGAAACTGTACAAATACAAGGAAATTAAATAACATGCTTATGAATGACCAATAGGTCATGGAAGAAATTTAAAAGAAAATTAAAAAAAAAAAATGTGTTGAAACGAATGAGAATAGAAACACAATATACCAAAACCTATAGGATATAGGTAAAGTAGCACTAAGAGGGAAGTTTATAGCAATGAACACCAACATCAAAAAAAGCAGAAGTTTAGAAAGAACAAGATTACATAAAAAAAGAAAAGAAAGCAGAAAAATTTCAAATAAACAACCTAACTATGTGCCTTAAGGAATTAGAAAAGCAAGAACAAACAAAACCCAAATTTGTAAAAAGAAAGAAAGAAAGATCAGAGCAGAAATAAATGAAATAGAGACTAAAAAATACAAAAGATCAACAAATGAAAAGTTGGTCTTTTGAAAGATAAACTAAGTTGACAAACCATTAGCTAGATAACAAAGGAAAAAAGAAAGAAGAGCCAAATAAATAAAATCAGAAACAAAAAGGGAGACATTACAACTGCTACCACAGAAATACAAAGGATCATTAGAGACTATTATGAACAACTAACTCTATGCCAACAAATTGGAAAATGTGGAGGAAATGGATAAATTTCTGGACACATTCAACCTACCAAGATTAAACCAGGAAGAAATAGGAAATCTGAACAGACCAATAACAAATAGTGAAATTGAATCAGTAATAAAAAGTTTCCGAACAAAGAAAGGCCCAGGACTAGATGGCTTCACCGTTGAATTCTACCAAACTTTCAAAGAAGAATTAACACCGGGTTCCCGGAGCAAGATGGCCAAATAGGAACAGCTCCCAGTGCGAGCGACACAGAAGACGGGTGATTTCTGCATTTTCAATTGAGGTACTAGGGAGTGCTGGAAAATCAGTGCTGGTCAGCTGGTGCAGCCTGACCAGCGAGAGCTGAAGCAGGGCGAGGCATCGCCTCACCTGTAAAGTGCAAGGGGGAAGGGAATCCCTTTTCCTAGCCAAGGGAAATTGAGACCCACAACACCTGGAAAATCGGGTAACTCCCACCCTAATACTGCGCTTTACCAAGGGTCTTAGCAAATGGCACACCAGGAGATTATATCCCACACCTGGCTGGGAGGGTCCCATGCCCATGGAGCCTCCCTCATTGCTAGCATAGCAGTCTGAGATCCAACTGCAAGGCGGCAGCAAGGCTGGGGGAGGGGCACCCGCCATTGCTGAGGCTTAAGTAGGTAAACAAAGCCTCCTGGAAGCTCCAACTGGGTGGAGCCCACCACAGTTCAAGGAGGCCTGCCTGTCTCCGTAGACTCCACCTCTGGGGACAGGGCCTAGCTAAACAAAAAGCAGCAGAAACCTCTGCAGATGTTAATGAGCCTGTCTGACAGCTTTGAAGAGAGCAGTGGATCTCCAGCACAGGAGGTTGAGATCTGAGAAGGACAGACTGCCTGCTCAAGTGGGTCCCTGACCCTGAGTAGCCTAACTGGGAGACATCCCCACTAGGTACAGACTGACACCTCACACCTCACATGGCAGGGTACACCCCTGAGACAAAGCTTCCAGAGCAAGAATCAGACAGCAGCACTCGCTGTTCAGCAATATTTTATCTTCTGCAGCCTCTGCTGCTGATACCCAGGCAAACAGGGTCTGGAGTGGACCTCAAGCAATCTCCAACAGACCTACAGCTGAGGGTCCTGACTGTTAGAAGGAAAACTAACAAACAGAAAGGACACCCACACCAAAATCCCATCAGTATGTCACCATCATCAAAGACCAGAGGCACATAAAACCACAAAGATGGGGAAAAAGCAGGGCAGAAAAGCTGGAAATTCAAAAATCAGAGCGCATCTCCTCCAAAGGAACAGCTCATCACCAGCAACGGATCAAAGCTGGATGGAGAATGACTTTGACGAGTTGAGAGAAGAAGGCTTCAGTCCATCAAACTTCTCAGAGCTAAAGGAGGAATTACGTACCCAGCGCAAAGAAACTAAAAATCTTGAAAAAGAATGGAAGAATGGATAACTAGAATAATCAATGCAGAGAAGGCCATAAATAAACTGACAGAGATAAAACCATGACACGAGAAATACGTGACAAATGCACAAGCTTCAGTAACCGACTCGATCAACTGGAAGAAAGAGTATCAGCGATTGAGGATCAAATGAATGAAATGAAGCGAGAAGAGAAGTCAGAGAAAAAGAGAAAAGAAATGAACAAAGCCTCCAAGAAGTATGGGATTATGTGAAAAGACCAAATCTATGTCTGATTGGTGTGCCTGAAAGTGAGGAAAATGGAACCAAGTTGGAAAACACTCTTCAGGATATCATCCAGGAGAACTTCCCCAACCTAGTAAGGCAGGCCAACATTCAAATTCAGGAAATACAGAGAACGCCACAAAGATATTTCTCGAGAAGAGCAACTCCAAGACACATAATTGCCAGATTCACCAAAGTTGAAATGAAGGAAAAATGTTAAGGGCAGCCAGAGAGAAAGGCCGAGTTACCCACAAAGGAAGCCCATCAGACTAACAGCAGATCTCTCAGCAGAAACTCTACAAGCCAGAAGAGTGGGGGCCAATATTCAACATTCTTAAAGAAAAGAATTTTCAACCAGAATTTCATATCCAGCCAAACTAAGTTTCATAAGTGAAGGAGAAATAAAATCCTTTACAGATAAGCAAATGCTTAGAGATTTTGTCACCACCAGGCCTGCCTTACAAGAGACCCTGAAGGAAGCACTAAACATGGAAAGGAACAACTGGTACCAGCCATTGCAAAAACATGCCAAAATGTAAAGACCATCGATGCTAGGAAGAAACTGCATCAACTAACGAGCAAAATAACCAGTTAATATCATAATGGCAGGATCAAGTTCACACATAACAATATTAACCTTAAATGTAAATGGACTAAATGCTCCAATTAAAAGACACAGACTGGCAAACTGGATAGAGTCAAGACCCATCAGTCTGCTGTATTCAGGAGACCCATCTCACATGCAGAGACACACATAGGCTCAAAATAAAGGGATGGAGGAAGATCTACCAAGCAAATGGAGAACAAAAAAAAGCAGGGGTTGCAATACTAGTCTCTGATAAAACAGACTTTAAACCATCAAAGATCAAAAGAGACAAAGAAGGCCATTACATAATGGTAAAGGGATCAATTCAACAGGAAGAGCTAACTATCCTAAATATATATGCACCCAATACAGGAGCACCCAGATTCATAAAGCAAGTCCTTAGAGACTTACAAAGAGACTTAGACTCCCATACAATAATAATGGGAGACTTCAACACCCACTGTCAACATTAGACAGATCAACGAGACAGAAAGTTAACAAGGATATCCAGGAATTGAACTCATCTCTGCAGCAAGCAGACCTAATAGACATCTACAGAACTCTCCACCCCAAATCAACAGAATATACATTCTTCTCAGCACCACATCACTTATTCCAAAATTGACCACATAATTGGAAGTAAAGCACTCCTCAGCAAATGTACAAGAACAGAAATTATAACAAACTGTCTCTCAGACCACAGTGCAATCAAACTAGAACTCAGGACTAAGAAACTCAATCAAAACCGCTCAACTACATGGAAACTGAACAACCTGCTCCTGAATGACTACTGGGTACATAACGAAATGAAGGCAGAAATAAAGATGTTCTTTGAAACCAATGAGAACAAAGATACAACATACCAGAATCTCTGGGACACATTTAAAGCAGTGTGTAGAGGAAATTTATAGCACTAAATGCCCACAAGAGAAAGCAGGAAAGATCTAAAATTGACACTCTAACATCACAATTAAAAGAACTAGAGAAGCAAGAGCAAACACATTCAAAAGCTAGCAGAAGGCAAGAAATAACTAAGATCAGAGCAGAACTGAAGGAGATAGAGACAAAAACCCTCCAAAAAATCAATGAATCCAGGAGTTGGTTTTTTGAAAAGATCAACAAAATTGATAGACCACTAGCAAGACTAATAAAGAAGAAAAGAGAGAAGAATCAAATAGACACAATAAAAAATGATAAAGGGGATATCACCACCACAGAAATACAAACTACCATCAGAGAATACTATAAACACCTCTGCAAATAAACTAGAAAATCTAGAAGAAATGGATAATTTCCTGGACACTTACACTCTCCAAGACTAAACCAGGAAGAAGTTGAATCCTGAATAGACCAATAGCAGGCTCTGAAATTGAGGCAATAATTAATAGCCTACCAACCAAAAAGTCCAGGACCAGATGGATTCACAGCTGAATTCTACCAGAGGTACAAGGAGGAGCTGGTACCATTCCTTCTGAAACTATTCCAATCAATAGAAAAGAGGGAATCCTCCTAACTCATTTTATGAGGCCAACATCATCCTGATACCAAAGCCTGGCAGAGACAACAAAAAAAGAGAATTTTAGACCAATATCCCTGATGAACATCGATGCAAAATCCTCAATAAAATACTGGCAAACCGGATTCCAGCAGCACATCAAAAGCTTATCCACCATGATCAAGTGGGCTTCATCCCTGGGATGCAAGGCTGGTTCAACATATGCAAATCAGTAAACGTAATCCAGCATATAAACAGAACCAAAGACAAAAACCACAAGATTATCTCAATAGATGCAGAAAAGGGCTTTGACAAAATTCAACAGCCCTTCATGCTAAAAACTTTCAATAAATTCGGTATGGATGGAACGTATCTCAAAATAGTAAGAGCTATTTATGACAAACCCACAGCCAATGTCATACTGAATGGGCAAAAACTGGAAGCATTCCCTTTGAAAACTGGCACAAGACAGGGATGCCCTCTCTCACCACTCCTATTCAACATAGTGTTGGAAGTTCTGGCTAGGGCAATCAGGCAAGAGAAAGAAATCAAGGGTATTCAGTTAGGAAAAGAAGAAGTCAAATTGTCCCTGTTTGCAGATGACATGATTGTATATTTAGAAAACCCCTTCATCTCAGCCCCAAATCTCCTTAAGCTGATAAGCAACTTCAGCAAAGTCTCAGGATACAAAATTAATACAAATTAATACAAAATTAATATGCAAAAATCACAAGCATTCTTATACACCAGTAACAGACAAACAAAGAGCAAAATCATGAATGAACTTCCATTCACAATTGCTTCAAAGAGAATAAAATACCTAAGAATCCAACTTACAAGGGATGTAAAGGACCTCTTCAAGGAGAACTACAAACCACTGCTCAGTGAAATAAAGAGGACACAAACAAATGGAAGAACATACCATGCTCATGGATAGGAAGAATCAATATCGTGAAAATGGCCATACTGCCCAAGGTAATTTATAGATTCAATGCCATCCCCATCAAGCTACCAATGACTTTCTTCACAGAATTGGAAAACTGCTTTAAAGTTCATATGGAACCAAAAAGAGCCCGATCTCCAAGACAATCCTAAGTCAAAAGAACAAAGCTGGAGGCATCACGCTACCTGACTTCAAACTATACTACAAGGCTACAGTAACCAAAACAGCATGGTACTGGTACCAAAACAGAGATATAGACCAATGGAACAGAACAGAGTCCTCAGAAATAATACCACACATCTACAGCCATCTGATCTTTGACAAACCTGAAAAAACAAGAAATGGGGAAAGGATTCCTATTTAATAAATGGTGCTGGGAAAATTGGCTAGCCATAAGTAGAAAGCTGAAACTGGATCCTTTCCTTACTCCTTATATGAAAATTAAAAGAACTAGAGAAGCAAGAGCAAACACATTCAAAAGCTAGCAGAAGGCAAGAAATAACTAAGATCAGAGCAGAACTGAAGGAGATAGAGACACAAAAACCCTCCAAAAATCAATGAATCCAGGAGTTGGTTTTTGAAAAGATCAACAAAATTGACAGACCACTAGCAAGACTAATAAAGAAGAAAAGAGAGAAGAATCAAATAGACACAATAAAAATGATAAAGGGATATCACCACCAACCCCACAGAAATACAAACTACCATCAGAGAATACTATAAACACCTCTATGCAAATAAACTAGAAAATCTAGAAGAAATGGATAATTTCCTGGACACTTACACTCTCCAAGACTAAACCAGGAAGAAGTTGAATCCCTGAATAGACCAATAGCAGGCTCTGAAATTGAGGCAATAATTAATAGCCTACCAACCAAAAAGTCCAGGACCAGATGGATTCACAGCTGAATTCTACCAGAGGTACAAGGAGGAGCTGGTACCATTCCTTCTGAAACTATTCCAATCAATAGAAAAGAGGGAATCCTCCTAACTCATTTTATGAGGCCAACATCATCCTGATACCAAAGCCTGGCAGAGACACAAAAAAAGAGAATTTTAGACCAATATCCCTGATGAACATCGATGCAAAAATCCTCAATAAAATACTGGCAAACCGGATTCAGCAGCACATCAAAAGCTTATCCACCATGATCAAGTGGGCTTCATCCCTGGGATGCAAGGCTGGTTCAACATTCGCAAATCAATAAACATAATCCAGCATATAAACAGAACCAAAGACAAGAACCACATGATTATCTCAATAGATGCAGAAAAGGCTTTTGACAAAATTCAACAGCCCTTCATGCTAAAAACGCTCAATAAATTCGGTATTGATGGAACATATCTCAAAATAATAAGAGCTATTTATGACAAACCCACAGCCAATATCATACTGAATGGGCAAAAACTGGAAAATTCCTTTGAAAACTGGCATAAGACAGGGATGCCCTCTCTCACCACTCCTATTCAACATAGTGTTGGAAGTTCTGGCTAGGGCAATCAGGCAAGAGAAAGAAATCAAGGGTATTCAGTTAGGAAAAGAAGAAGTCAAATTGTCCCTGTTTGCAGATGACATGATTGTATATTTAGAAAACCCCATTGTCTCAGCCCAAAATCTCCTTAAGCTGATAAGCAACTTCAGCAAAGTCTCAGGATACAAAATTAATGTGCAAAATCACAAGCATTCTTATACACCAGTAACAGACAAACAGAGAGCCAAATCATGAATGAACTTCCATTCACAATTGCTTCAAAGAGAATAAAATACCTAGGAATCCAACTTACAAGGGATGTAAAGGACCTCTTCAAGGAGAACTACAAACCACTGCTCAGTGAAATAAAAGAGGACACAAACAAATGGAAGAACATACCATGCTCATGGATAGGAAGAATCAATATCGTGAAAATGGCCATACTGCCCAAGGTAATTTATAGATTCAATGCCATCCCCATCAAGCTACCAATGACTTTCTTCACAGAATTGGAAAAAACTGCTTTAAAGTTCATATGGAACCAAAAAAGAGCCCGCATCTCCAAGACAATCCTAAGTCAAAAGAACAAAGCTGGAGGCATCACGCTACCTGACTTCAAACTATACTACAAGGCTACAGTAACCAAAACAGCATGGTACTGGTACCAAAACAGAGATATAGACCAATGGAACAGAACAGAGTCCTCAGAAATAATACCACACATCTAAAGCCATCTAATCTTTGACAAACCTGAGAAAAACAAGAAATGGGAAAGGATTCTATTTAATAAATGGTGCTGGGAAAATTGGCTAGCCATAAGTAGAAAGCTGAAACTGGATCCTTTCCTTACTCCTTATATGAAAATTAATTCAAGATGGATTAGAGACTTAAATGTTAGACCTAATACCATAAAAACCCTAGAAGAAAACCTAGGTAATACCATTCAGGACATAGGCACGGGCAAGGACTTCATGTCTAAAACACCAAAAGCAATGGCAACAAAAGCCAAAATTGACAAATGGGATCTCATTAAACTAAAGAGCTTCTGCACAGCAAAAGAAACTACCATCAGAGTGAACAGGCAACCTACAGAATGGGAGAAAATTTTTGCAATCTACTCATCTGACAAAGGGCTAATATCCAGAACCTACAAAGAACTCAAACAAATTTACAAGAAAAAACAAACAACCCCATCAAAAAGTGGGCAAAGGATATGAACAGACATTTCTCAAAGAAGACATTCATACAGCCAACAGACACATGAAAAATGCTCATCATCACTGGCCATCAGAGAAATGCAAATCAAAACCACAATGAGATACCATCTCACACCAGTTAGAATGGCAATCATTAAAAGTCAGGAAACAACAGGTGCTGGAGGATGTGGAGAAATAGGAACACTTTTACACTGTTGGTGGGATTGTAAACTAGTTCAACCATTGTGGAAAACAGTGTGGCGATTCCTCAAGGATCTAGAACTAGAAATACCATATGACCCAGCCATCCCATTACTGGGTATATACCCAAGGATTATAAATCATGCTGCTATAAAGACACATGCACATGTATGTTTATTGCGGCACTATTCACAATAGCAAAGACTTGGAATCAACCCAAATGTCCATCAGTGACAGACTGGATTAAGAAAATGTGGCACATATACACCATGGAATACTATGCAGCCATAAAAAGGATGAGTTTGTGTCCTTTGTAGGGACATGGATGCAGCTGGAAACCATCATTCTCAGCAAACTATCACAAGAACAGAAAACCAAACACCGCATGTTCTCACTCATAGGTGGGAACTGAACAATGAGATCACTTGGACTGGGAAGGGAACATCACACACTGGGGCCTATCATGGGGAGGGGGAGGGAGGGATTGGCATTGGGAGTTATACCTGATGTAAATGAGTTGATGGGTGCTGGCAGGTTGATGGTGCAGCACACCAACATGGCACAAGTATACATATGTAACAAACCTGCATGTTGTGCACATGTACCTAGAACTCAAAGTATAATAAAAGAAGAAGAATTAACACCAATTCTTCATAAACTATTCAAAAAAATAAAAAACTAGGGAATTCTTCCAAACTTATTCTGAGGCTAGCATTACCCTGATACCAAAACCAGACAAGGACACAACAACAACAACAAAATAAAACTACAGGACAATATCCCTGATTAACATCGATGCAAAAATCCTTAACAGAATCTTAGCAAACTGAATCCAATAGCACATCAAAAAAAAAAGAAAAAAAATATATATATACCATGATCATGTAGGATTTATTCCAGGGATGCCAGGATGGTTTAACATATGTAATTCTATAAACATGAACAGAATAAAGGACAAAACCCATATCATCTCAATACATGCAGAAAATCCATCTGATAAGATTCAACATCCATTCATGATAAAAATTCTCAACAAGTTAGGTACAGAAGGAATGCACCTAAACTTTCAATAAATTAAGTACAGAAGGAATGTACCTAAACACAATACCCCACAACCAACATTGTATTGAATGTGGAAAAGTTGAAAGTTTTCTTTCTAAGAACTGGGATAGGACAAGAATGCCCACTTTTACCACTCTTATTCAGCATAGTACTTTAGGAAGCCCTAGCCAGAACAATTACGCAAGAGAAGGAAATAAAAAGGCATCCAAAGTGTAAAGGAGGAAATAAAATTGTCTCTGTTAGCAGACAGCATGATCTTATATATTGAAAAACTAAAGATTCCACCAAAAGACTCTTAGATCTGATGAATGAATTCAGTAAAGTTGCAGGATTAAAAAACCAACATACAAAAATCAGTAGCATTTCTGTACACCAATAACAAACTAGCTGAAAAAGAAATCAAGAAAGCAATCCCATTTACAATAGATACAAAAAAAATACCTAGGAATAACTTTAACCAAGGAGGTTAAAGATCTCTACAATGTAAACTGTAAAACACTGACCAAAAAAAAAAAAAAAAAAAAAAAATCAGCACAACTGGACATGAGGAACAAAAATAAACAAACAAACAAATAAATAAATGAATGAATAAATAAATAAATAAAATAAACTGAAGAAGACACACAAAAATGGAAAGACATTCTATGTTCATAGATTGGAAGAATAAATATTGTTAAAATGACTATACTACTCAAAGCCATCTACAGATTCAATGCAATCTCTATTAAAATACCAATGACATTCTTCACAGAAATAGAAAAAGCAATCCTAAAATGTATATGGAACCACAAAGACCTCAGATAGCTAAAGCAAGCTTGGTCAAAAAGTACAAAGCTGGAGGCATCACACCACCTGACTTCAAAATATACTACAAAGCCATAGTAACCAAAACAGCATGGTATTGGCATAAAAATGGACACACAGACCAATGGAACAGAGTAGGGAACCTAGAAAATCCATACATCTACATGGATCTGAATAGACATTTCTCAAAAGAAGATGAACAAATAGCCAACATATATGTGAAAAAAAGCTCAATCCTACTATTCATCAGGGAAATGAAAATTAAAATCACAATGAAATATCACTTTACCCCACTTAGAATGGCTATTACAAAAAAGAGAAAAAATAACAAATACTGGCAAAGATGTGGAGAAAAGGGAACCCTCATACACTGTCGGTAAGAATGTAAATTAGTACAATCTCTATGAAGAACAGTTTGGAGGTTCCTCAAAAAGCTAAAAATAGACCTACCATGTGATCTAGCAATCCCACTACTGGGTATATATCTATAGGAAATGAAATAAGTATGTTGAAGAGATATCTGCACTTCCACATTCATCGTAGCACTATTCACAATAGCTAAGATATGGAATCAACTTAAGTGTCCATCAATGAATGAATGGATAAAGAAAATGTGGTATACATATAATCAATAGAATACTATTCAGCCATAAAAAATAATGAAATCCTGTCATATGCAGCAACATGGATTAACCTGGAGGACATCATGTTAAGTAAAATAAGTCAGGCACAGAAAGATAAATACCACATGTTCTCACTCATATGTAGGAGCTAAAAAAGTTAGCTCATAGGAGTAGAATTGAGAGATTGAGAATAGAAGTAGAAGTAGAGAGTAGAATTGTGAGTATTAGAGGCTGGGAAGGGTAAGGGTAAGGGGAGGTTGTGGAGAGGCTGGTTAATGGATACAAAATTATAGCTAGATAGGAGAAATAAGTTCTAGTGTTCTATAGCCCTGTAGGGTTACTATTGTAAAATACTGTATTTTTCCTTATCGCTAGAAGATACTTTTTTTTTTTTTTTTTTTTTTGGTGAAGTCTCACTCTGTCGCCCAGGCTGGAGTACAGTGGCATGATCTCGGTTCACTGCAACCTCCGCCTCCCGAGTTCAAGCGATTCTCCTGCCTCAGCCTCCCCAGTAGCTGGGACTACAGGCATGAGCTACCACGCCTGGCTAATTTTTGTGTTTTTTAGTAGAGACGGGGTTTCACCATATTGGCCAGGCTGGTCTCAAACTCCTGACCTCGTGATCCACCTACAATGGCCTCCCAAAGTGCTGGGATTACAGGCTTGAGCCACCATGCCCGGCAAAGAGATGATTTTGAATGTTACCACAAGAAGAAATAATAAAAGTTTGGGTGATGAATATGCTATTACCCTGATTTGATCATTATACATCATATACATGTATCAAAATTTCACATTGTACTGCACAAATATGTACAATTATTATGTGTCAATGAAAAATATGTATTAAAAAATTAGAAAAAAAAATTCTGTCTCTAAGCCTGTGGTGCTTGTTGTAGTAAAAATTCTCAAGCACAAATATGCAGGACAATAAAACATAGCTTAAAACGAAAAAAATAAGGTTGTCAGAAAGGAATTTTTTAAAATAAAAATCTGCTTATAGGCTGTTTAATAAAAAAGGATGCATTGTTAAGAGAATAACATTTTTCCACGTAATTAGCCTAAGAGGCAATGGGTTTGTTTGTGTTACTTGAAGAACTAGCAAGACCTTCAGAACACCTCAGTCATTCAGTTTAGTAAATAAGTTTGGTCACCTAACATTTTGTTTATTTTGTACACAGTACTTCAATTTTTTAAAATCATTGCTAATTCCTGGAAATCTGTTCTCCTCTTCATGCTTTTGCTGTTGTATTTGCAGTTATCTTCTCTTCTTCCTATTCTATTCACCTTGCTAATTTCTAAAGCCCCAGAGCTTCTAATGCAGATCAGGGAGCGCGACACAGGGAACCACTGAGGGTCAGGATCAGACCAATGAACATACAAGGTTCTTGAGAGGGGGCATGTGGACAGCTATGCTGAACTCTCAGTCATTTTCTGCCTCCTCAGAACCTCTTGACACACACAAAGACAGGCAATTGCAGTATCTAAATGACCATATAAATTGCCATTTCTTTCCTTTTCTTAAAGACACATCCTGAGACACTTATGAAATCAAAGTGGAACATATGGTTTTTTTCCCTTTAAAAGCACTGCTTGTCCTCTGTCCCTCTCTGCCAACTCTCTCACATTCCCAACAACATTATCTAACAGTCTTTAAAGGACAAATGCTCACCTCCCCTCTCCACCCAGGGAACAGGAAGAGCCAGAGAAAAACAACTGATGGAGAAGATGCCCTAAGGTTGAATATTTCTTCCCTTGGGGGAGCTGAACGTCCAGAGAAAACAAATTAAATTATCCTCCTTATCCCTGGGCTGTGACATCAAAGTGGACATTGTGTACCAATACCCCTTGCTTTGTTTTATAACCTCAAATTAAAATTAATCTGTTGTCACATTTGTTTATGGTGACTAACCAAAAGCCTGAATTATTCAAGAAAAGCAGTTTGAGACACAAGAACAGGAAGAACGACCTAGCAACCACAGATCATTCTTTTCCTGCTTTCACAGGGGTAACATTTCCCATCCTCTATTTCTGGAAGCCCTAGTAAAGCCTTCCACTCTGCTATCTGAAGTCAAGTTTGAGTGCCTAGAGAGAAGAGAATCCTTTGTGTTGCAGGTCAGTTAATCTGGAGCAGGTCCTACACAGTCTCTCCTATGCATTTATTTAGCAAGGGAGCAGTTATTAAGCACTGATTTTGAGTTCAGCCCTTACCATACATTTTTTTTTTTCATTCATACAGTCATTGGGAACTTGACTTGTGAATTGCTGGGAAGTCGTTTATGAAAAGGTCACGGTCACTGCTATTGAATAGCTTTTAGTTCTGTCATGGAGGAAACAAATCAACAGCCGTATATGTGATACAGTTTGGTGAGCACTATAAGGGACCTGCACAGGGTGCTATAGGAGTATACAGAAGGAGTCTCAAGTGCAGCCATGGGCAATCAAGGAGGAGGAGAAGGTGGCATTTAAACTGAAACCAGGGGAACTGCATACAACAGATAGGGGTTAGCCTGGTGAAGCTGGTGGGCAATGTCCTTCCTGGCAGGACAGCAGAGCAAAAGTTGGGAACTGTATTATGAGTGTAGAAAGCATTGGGAGGTGTCTTAGTCACCTTGGGCTGTTATAACAAAATATCATAGCGTGGGTGGCTTTTCAACAACGTATTTTTTTTCTTACAGCTCTGGAGACTGGAAATCTGAAATCAGGGTGTCAGCATGGTTTTGGTGAGGACCTTTTCCTCTTGCAGACTGCTGACTTCTTTTTGCATCCTTACATGGTGGAAAGGGCATGAGAGAGCTCTCTGGGGTCCCTTTTATAAGGACATGAATCCCATCCATGAGGGCACCATTCTCATCACCTCTCAAAGGCCCTACCTCCTGATACCATCACATGCGGGTTTAGGATTTCAACATAGGAACTTGAGGGAATGCAAGCATGCAGTCCATTGCAGGAGGCAATGTGAAATCATTGAAGAGTTGTAGGGAAGAGCACAACCTGATCAGATTTGCATTTTAGAAAGCTGTCTCTAGCTACAAAAAGTTGACTCTGAAAAGGCAAGCCTGGAGGCAGAGCAAGTTAGTTAGTGGTCTTCATACTTCTTATAAAGGACAGTGGTGGCTGGCTGGAAGGCAATGGAGTTGATGAGGTAGAGAAATTAATGCCTTCAAAACATATTTAGAAGGAGGAGACACAAGATCGGCTGGCTGATTAGATGAGGAGGGGCAGATGTGAGAAAGACAGAGGCCAAATACAGAGCCTCTGCCTTCCAGGAGCTTACAGAATGCTTGAGAGAGCATAACCTGTAAATGTCAGCCTTGTACATTTCAGGCAGTTCAGTGTAGTGGTAAGAATTTGGTCTTTGAAATCAGCCAAACTTGCTTTGAATTCCTGTCATATCACCGATTAGCCACATGATATAGAAAGATTACTCGAATGCACTGCATCTCAGGCTCCTTATTCCTTACAAGTGGTTATGTGTGTTCATATGTGAAAAGTATGTGGCACCCAAAAGATGTTCTAAAAATATTAGTACATCTTTCTATGGAATGATAATCATTATCATATATACTTATTACTATAACACTAGGAAAATAATAGTCATTATTATATAAAACCATGAAAAACACTTTTTGGGGGGATCAAATGTATATTAAAAGGTAATTTTTTTTTTTCTCTTAAAAGTTTCCAAGTATCAGAAAACTCCCTCTATTGTGCTGTTAGGAAACTAAATAGAAATATGTATCATTTTTCTGAATATCTGTGGGTAATAGGCTCCATACCTCCTTGGATCAACAGTTTATACCTGTTGACGAAAAGAGTCAAACTCTTTAAAATATTGTAAGAGATTTATTCTGAGCCAAATATGAGTGACCATGGCCCATGACACAGCCCTCAGAAGGTCTTGAGAACATGTGCCCAAGTGGTCAGGGTACAGCTTGGTTTTATATATTTAGGGAGGTATGAGGCATCAATCAAATACGTTTAAGAAATACATTGGTTTCATTCAGAAAGGCAGGACAACACAAAATGGGGAAGGCTTCCAGTCTATAGGTAAATTTAAACATTTTCTGGTTGACAATTGGTTGAGTTTATCTGAAGACCTGGGATCGAAGGAAACGTTCAGGGTAAGGTAAAGGATTGTGGAGACCAATTTTTATTGTGCAGAGGAAGCTCTCAGATAGTAGACTTCAGAGAGAGCAAGTTGTAAAATGTTTCTTACCGGACTTAAAAGGGTGCTTGACTCTTGGTTGATAATCTCCTGGATCTGGAAGGGAAGGAAGGAAAACAAAGGGGGAAAGGGATTCTCTATAGAAGGCGGATTTTTCCTACAAGAGACTTTGCAGGGCAATTCCAAGGTATGCCAAGGAAATATATTTTGCGGTAAAACATTTTGATTTTTTCCCTTGTTATATCAGAGTCAGATTGAGAAGTAAGCCATGATATACAGGGTTAAACAAAACCCTTCTGATGAGAATTTATGGTTTGTAGGGCATGACTCCCCAGACCCCTTAGAAAGGAATTTGGGCAAGATTAAAACAAAAACAAAAACTGAGCTTAGTCCTCATCCCTATAACGGTCTGGAAGTTCTTCCATATATCTCACCAGAATCCCTCTTGCTTTATTTTAGCCTGTTTGCTTTTGCTCCATTCCCTTAGATTTCTTCTTGCTGTTCTAAGTGTAGTTACTTTCTTGTCAGGGAATGGTTTATCAAATTATCTTGCACGTTTTTGTGCTGGGACTTTATATTTCTCTGATTTCCTGGTTCTGTCAAGAATATATTAACTTATTTTATAGAATTGTCATGGTTTTCTCTATACACCCTGCTCATTACTTTTCTATTTAGAGAAAATATTTATTAATTTAATTTCTTTTTCAAAAGGTTCTCTTCCGGTTTTATTTTGATGGCCTAACTTCAATTTGTCTACTGGATCAAAGTATGTGACCTGTGTTTGTTTCCATGTAAAACATTGCCCAATCCAGCATCAAGCAGTTCCAGGGAAGCCGTTCTGGATCCTCGACAGGTGGAAATGTTTATTCTCACTTTGTGTTATAGATAGGAACCTGAGACAAATAGAGGTGCCTGACTGATCCAGAATCACCTCGCTGTCAGATACCCACACAGAATTGATCAGACAGAGCAAGCTGACTGCTCCAGGCATACTTACCGTAATGGATGGAATGTTTGTGTCTCTCCAGAAATTATATGTTGAAACCCTAATCCCCAGTGTGATGGTATTAGGAGGTGGGGCCTTTGGGAGGTAATTAGGTCACGACAATGGAGCTCTCATGATGGGATAAGTGCCCATATAAAAAATGGATACAAAAATACAATTAGCTAGTAGGAATAAGATCTAGTGATCTGGTAGTGCAATAGAGCAACTATAGTTAACAGTAATTTATCATACACTTCAAAATAATTAGAGAAGTGGATTTGGAATGTTCTCAACACAAATAAATGATAAATGTTTAAGGCAATGAATATCCCAATTACACTGATTTGATCATTACACATTACATACTTGTAACACATGTATTCCATAAATATGTACAACTATTATGTACCCATAAAAATTTTAAAATAGCATATTCTCAAAAAGAAAAATAACAGACACGAGAGAGTTGGCTTCCTGTCTGCACCATATGAGGATAAAAGAAGATGACCATCTGCAAACCAGGAAGAGAGCCCTCACTAGTAACCAAATAAGTTGGCACTTAGATCTTGGTCTTCCAGAACTGAGAAATAAATGTTCGTTATTTAAGCCACCCAGTCTCTGAAAATTTGTTACAGCCGCTGGAGCTAAGATAGTGGACTGCACAATTTTCTGTCTTTAGATGCCTTCAACCTCTTTCTCAGGGGGGTCTGCTAGCAGCCCTTGCTGTCTTCTATGTTTTCTTCTTCTGATCAAATCTGCCTCTGAAAATGAGCTGGTCTACCTTTGGTATGTATTTCAGAGAAGGTACTACTCCTCTCTGGGTTACCCCCTTATGTGTATTTATAAAACGGAAGGGGCTGTTGCCTGTGAAGGAAAAACAGGCACTAACAAGCTGGTAAGGCAGCTTAGTGGGGGAATGGTAAGAGCTCTCCAAATGCTGCCACATTGCAGCCATCTATTCTGACTCTGTCCCTACATCCTCATACACACAGTGCATGAGGCTGTGTAGTCAGATAGACATAGTCTCCAAACCTGCGCCTGCCCAGAGATTTCTGGGAGACCTTGGGTGGGTTACTCTGAGCCACAGTAACCTCATCTGCAGTCTGGTGACAGCAATCCTTATTTTACAGGATTGGAAGAGAACAAGTGTGGAGTTTCCAGGCTAGCATAATGTCCAGATTGTAGGGTCTTATAAATGCCTTTCCTCCCTGCTTCCAGGTCAAAACCTGTGAGCATGCCATGTTTTCACTGAAGCTTCTATTTGTAGTTCTAGTTCCTGGGGTATGAAGAAAAGAAAAGGAAAATGATTTGGGGATGGCTGCAATTTGTAACAAGTCAGTGTGCCACAAGACATCTTGGATATGGTGCTTGTAGTGGGTTTAATTATGTCCCCCAAAAATATATGTCCAAGTTCTGGCCCCCAGTACTATGAATGTCACTTTATGTGGACACAGGGTCTTTGCAGAGGTAATTAAGTGAAGATGAGTTTATTCTGGATTGAGAGTGGGCCCTAAATCTAATGACTGATGTCTGTATGAGAGAAAGGAGAGGGAAGATTGGGACGCAGAGACACAGTAGAGAAGGCTGTGAAGACAGAGGCAGAGACTAGAGTTAGGTTGCCAGAAACCAAGGAATGTCTGGGGCCACCGTAAGCTGAATGGGGCAAGAAGGGATTCTCTCCTAGAGATTTCAGAGGGAGCATGGCCCTGCTGACACCTTGATTTTTGACTTCTGGCCCCCAGAGCTATGAGAAGATAAATTTTGGTTGTTTTAATTTACCAAGCTTGTGGCAATTTGTTACGGTAGCCACAGGAAACTAGTACGCTGCTTAAAAGGAGGACATTTATTCAGGCATCAACATGTCCAGAGAAAACAGCATGCGTATTTGCTAGTACTTTCCCATCTGGTGTGTCCAGAGCATCAGGAGAAGCAGGAACCCTCCCAGCAGCCATCTGGTCTCTCTACCCAGCTCCAGGCAGAGCTGGCACCTGTACATGGATGGTCCCATCCCATGCCCAGGTTGCATATGATAGAGTTTCTGACTGTGATGTGTTACATGAGGGCATCTGTGCACCTCCTCATATGCAGGTAGAATAAACACACCGTCCTTTAAATGTTCTCCAAGCAAGGTCTGGCCGAAAGCACAATGGCAGGTGTGGTCATTGTATTTCCGCAGGAACATGAATTACCAATGAACACAGTGCTAAGAAATAGCTGATTATTTTCATCTTTGACTAAAAGATTTCTTGAAATTGCTTTGATAAAATAAGATCAACACTGATTTCCTTTTTATGCATTGTGCCTATCAATTGAAATGGAAAAAAGAAAGCCACTGCCAACTTTCATGTATTTAAATGTATAGGTAGATAGATACATGCAGATATTTATGATTTCTCCCTAGGATTCACAGATGCAAATGGAAAGGAAAAGTTGCAATGTTAAGTGTACATATTTTGTGGGGAAGACAAATAAGAACAAAGTCCCGCTTGCTCAGATGGACAGCTCTGTGTCTCCGC
This sequence comes from Erythrocebus patas, assembly GCA_023783455.1. Classification (NCBI taxonomy): domain Eukaryota; kingdom Metazoa; phylum Chordata; class Mammalia; order Primates; family Cercopithecidae; genus Erythrocebus; species Erythrocebus patas. Next base: position 61,652 of record JAKFHT010000179.1, read on the forward strand.
CTACAGGGCTCTGGGTGTGTGTGCACCAGGGGGAACCTGAAGTGGCTGCTTCTTCACAACCTCCGTTCCATAGACAGTTGCTTACCCCACCCCTTGTCACTGGAATAAAATCATTTGAAATATCTAACACCTGAAATTGCTAAAATGCACAGTGGACCTACGTAACAGCGATTTATGCCTATGAGGGCCTGCAGCCAAAATGATCAAGGAGAGAGCTGGGCTGCTGTCAGTGTTATTGTGGCTCATTGTCTATGCACCAACTGCAGTGCTACAGAGGCAGGTAACATTTATGACTTTCTGTTTGTTTGATGTCACTTTGGTACCTCAGCTCTGAGGTTTCCTTTGAGGAAGAGGGAGTGGAATGTCTGGAAGTTTTGACAGTGAATTTAACCTTCTCTCCTTAGAGAGTTTAAGGGGCTACTCTCTAGAATGATCCCCTCTGACATTTAGATAACACTGGATTCTGTTCATCTCTTGCAGAGGAGCTTACCAGCGTGGACTCTGTCCAAACACAGGAAACATGAGCAGAATCCCCAGCTTGCTTTCTCACACAGGACTCTGAGAAATTACTCATCCTGTACATGCTCCCATTTAATGCCTTTTAATGGAACAAATTCGCCATTGGAAATATGCAGGAAGTTGGTTTCTTATGTATTTTGCCATCTTTAACCAATCCCTGGATGGGCTTCCAACATCTCATTGAAGAGAAATATTTGGATGAGATAGGGGAAGTGGAACTCAGGCTTCTCTTTGTATTTCTACTTGGGTAGAATCAAGGAAACCTAAATGGCCATAATGTTTTACCTTTACCCCTTGCTATAGTTTGAATGTGTCCCCCTCAAAATTAATGTGTTGGAAACTTAATTCCCAATGCAGGAGTGTTGGGAGTTGGGACTTGATAAGAGGTGATTGGCTCTGCCCTCATGACTAGATTGATGTCATTATCATGGAAGCAGGTTAGTTATCATGACAGTGGGTTGTTATAAAGTGAGTTCAGCCCCTGGTGCCTCTCTCTGCCTTGAGCACTGGTTTTCACCTCTGCCTTCTGCTGTGGGATAACAAAGCATGAAGGCCTTCACCAGATGCTAGCACCAGGCTCTTGGACTTCCCAGCCTTCGGAACCATAAGCAAAATAAACTTTTATTTTTTATAAATTACCTATTCTGTAGTATTCTGTTATAGCAGCAGAAAACAGACTAAGACACTCACGAAATAAATATAACAAACCAGCGTGTGTGCACATATGCGCACATGCACTCATACTGGAGGATACGGTGAGTGTTTGAGTTTTTGTGTCTTGTAGTTGTTGATGCAAGATGGCTTATGGGGTTGAAATTTGTCATCCATACTAAGTAATGTACCAGTTGAAATCCAGCAAAGTATGGAGAAGAGCCTTAAAAATCTGAAAAAATGGGGTGAGCTTAAAATAATTTAATATGTGCAGCTCAGGGAAGCTGCTATTTAGGAGAAGTGGGAATGTGCCTCTGCTTCAAGACTGTAAGTCTCCAAAGAGTAATTTGCAGGTACTAAGAGGGCACTACAAAGAAGGAAACGGGCAGAAAGGAACTGAAGTGTGTCTTAGTTTGCTCAGGCTTCCATAACAAAATATCACAGACTAGGTGGCTTAAACAATAGACATTTATTCTCTCACGTTCTGGAGGCTGGAAGTCCAAGATCAAGGTGCTGGCTGATTTGGTTTCTGGTGAGGGCTCCATTCTTGGCTCACAGATGGCTGCTTTCTTGCTGTGTCCTCACATAGTCTCCTCTTTGTGAGCAAAGAAGAAAAAGAAACAAAAAAATAGAAAAGAAAGAAAAATAAAGGACAAAGAAAAAGAGAAGAAGAGCAAGAAGAAGAGCTCTGTTATCTCTTCTTTTAAGGACCCACCCTGATTTAATTAAGGTGAAATAACTGTATGACTTCATTTAACCTTAGTTACCTCCTTGTAAACCCTGTCTCCAAATACAGTCACATTGGGGATTAGGGTTTCAACTTACGAATTTGGTGGAGAAACAATTATTTCCATAGTAGAGTGGAAGCTATAGGCAGTAGAATGACCTCCCAGGGAAACAACGGGGACAGTGATGCTATTCCTGAGGAATTAAAAGTGCATTGGGCTGGCCCAGTTCCACAATACGCTCTACGAAGGGCTTCCTTCCCTCCTGGCCCTTTGGAGATGTGAGGAAGGGACTGACAGACTAAACACTTTAGGTTGCTTGGGAGATACCGTCTGATAAAAACTTTAATCTGGTAACCTTTCTCTCTCTCTTTCTCTTTCTCTCTCTCTCTGTCTGGCTCTCCTAATGGAATACTAGTGTATTCTTATTAGGGAAGATAGAATTTGGTTAGGAAGGAAGGAAGAAAAAAAGGCAGGCAGGCAGGTATTGGAGCCAGCAGGACTGGGAGATCGCAACCACAATCTCCTGGGCAAAAGAAAGGGGAAATTAGAGGTAGTGCTTTCTCTTAGTCATGCGGGTGGTTACTGGCAATTTGTTCTGGCCAGCAGAACTTCTGATATCATGGCTATTGAATAATTTATCATCAAAGTTTAATGTGAAACCAGGTGACTAATAACTCAATCTAGGAACAGAAATAGAATCTTCATTTTTTCTGCCTGAAGAAACCTTTTTTTTCTCTCATTTGATTTAAAGGCCAAAGGCTATTCACCATACCACTGAGAATCATAAAACCTTTATGAAATACTCATTACAGTGTTGAAATAAATGTGTGATAGAGACGAAAGATGGGCTAATTTAAATCCTTACCCGACCCATCTTAATGAGGTAAAGACTCCTGTGAAAGCTATCATACTCAATGCAGTGAGATCACAGCATAGGCTATATATATATATTTTAACCTCTTTCTAGGTTGAATGGAAACCAGGCAGTGGCCAATAGGCGATAGAAATAAACGTTCTTCTCTTACTGTGATCGTGTAGATCTGATGGGGTTTTCAAAATGGCACATGGGTCAGTGTTTCTTGGAGCCTGGACTAGCACTTCCTCCTGGCATCTTAAGAGAAACAGTCTCCAGGCTTGGTAGAAGTCCTTGGCTTTCTTGCTTAGAAATGTCAGAGGCCAATGAATATTTACATCCCCATCTCACCTTTACTCTGATTTGCTAATCTGATCCTTATCAAATCAGGCCAAAAGGAAAGCAGTTAGAAACTTGAACTTCCGTTGTTAGATAAGGACCAATCTCTACATTAAGAACTATACAGATATTTGTAAATTTCTCATTGGGACACAGAATTGGTACATATCTCCAGGTGATCCTGTTCTTTCAGCATGTATATTCTTCTCTTGTGTAGATATCAGTTGCTGTGATGGTCAGAAAGAGACAAAGAGAAACAAATTCATCAGTCTGTATTATATCACAGTAGAACACAAGGCTAGAAAGTAGTATCGACCCTGTTGGAACCCAGCTGGTCTGCTGCCGTTACTGAGTTTCAGGGTCCCTGTCTGCATATCTGAAAAATAAGTTCATCTTTCCTAAAGACCTATCCAATCTTTCATTCTATAATCATAACTAGGGTGATAAGATGTTATTTCATACTTAGAGGATGGGGAATTTGAAGCCATGCATGGTTATGAAAGGCCCAGAGATGGAATCTCATCTCTGATTCAAGGCTTTGGTTTCTGGCTTCCTGCTGTGTTACTTCAATGAAACCAACCCTTTTAGGGCATATGTCCACACATATTGGCCTATTCAAAATGCCATTCTATGCTGGATGAGGTGGCTCACACCTGTAATCCCAGCACTCTGGGAGGCCAAGATGGGAGGATGGCTTGAGGCCAACGTGGGAGGATGGCTTGAGACCAAGCGTTTGAGACCAGCCTGGACAGCATAGTGAGATCCCATCTCTACAAAAAATAGAAAAATTAGCTGGGCTTGGTGGCACGTGCCTGTACTCCCAGTTACTTGGGAGGCCGAGGTGGGAGAATTCCTTGAGCCCAAGAGGTTGAGGCTGCAGTGAGCTATGATCGTACCACTGTGCTCTAGCTTGGGTGACAGAGCAAGACCCTGTTGCTTACAAAAAAAAAAGAAGCAAAATGCCTTTCCAAATGATCCCATTGACTGGGCAGAAACGTTACATTGCTAAAATATTTTGTGCCAGCTGCGGTGGCTCATGCCTGTAATCCCAACACTTTGGGAGGCTGAGGCGGGTGGCTCACCTGAGGTCAGGAGTTTGAGACCAGCCTGGCCAACATGATGAAACCTTGTCTCTACTAAAAATACAAAAAAAAATTTAGCTGGGTGTGGTGGTGGGCGCCTGTAATCCCAGCTACTTGGGAGGCTAAAGCAGGAGTTTGAGACCAGCCTATGCAAAATGGCGAAACCCCTTCTCTACTAAAAATACAAATTAGCCGGGTATGGTGGCACATGCCTATAGTTCTAGCTACTTGGTAGGCTGAAGCAGGAGAATCACTTGAACCCAGAAGGTGGAGGTTGCAGTGAGCCGAGATCACACTATTGCACTCCAGCCTGGGCAACAAAAGCGAAACTCTGTCTCAAACAAATAATAATAATAATAATAATAATTTTGCACAGTCTTCTCCATGAGATTTATACTCCTAGAGAGCAGAGATAATGACAAGCCTATAAGTCAATGTAGTATTGTTTTATTTAGTGCCTGCCTATTACCTAAAGAATTTGAAGCAGTTTACACTAAAAACATAAGAAGAATAATCTTGAAAACCCAGGAAGAAAATTTGGGCAGAGAAGTCTCTGGGGAGCATCCCAAAACTAATGGCTACTGAAAATAAACCTCTCTAAACCCCTCTCTGTCTTTCTCTCTCCTTTCTTTTTCTTTCTGCTTCCCTTCTTGATTTGTATTGTGTTTTCTTAATTAATTATTTTCTCTTTCTTATGCCTTCTTTTTCTTCCTATTTGGTTTCAGACAAAATATACCGTGCCACCGCAGCTGGCACAAAATATTTTAACAATGTAACGTTTCTGCCCAGTCAATGGGATCATTTGGAAAGGCATTTTGCTTCTTTTTTTTTTTGTAAGCAACAGGGTCTTGCTCTGTCACCCAAGCTAGAGCACAGTGGTACGATCATAGCTCACTGGTTTCAGCCAGGTTTCTGAAACCTGAAGCCAAAAGCATCTGTGTTAGTCTGTTCTCACACTGCTATAAAGAACTACCTGAGACTGGGTAATTTATGAAGAAAAGAGGTTTAATGAACTCACAGTTCCACAGGTTGGACAGGAAGCATGGCTGGGAAGGCCTCAGGAAGCTTACAATCATGGCAGAAGGTGAAGGAGAAGCAAGCACCTTCTTCACATGGCAGAGCAGGAAGAGGAGAGAGTGAAGGGGGAAGGACTACACGCTTTTAAACCATCAGATCTCATGAGAACTTACTATCAAGAGAACAGCAAGGGGGAAATCCGCCCCCATTATCTAATCACCTCCCACCAGGTCCCTCCCCTAATATTGAGAATTACAATTCAATATGAGATTTGGGTGGGGACACAGAGCCAAATCATATCAGCATCCTAATGAATACATCATTTGATTTTCGTGGCATGACATTAAGTATGAACTATTATCACCCCCATTTTACAAATGAAGAAACTGAGGCACAGAGGGGTTGAAGATGAAGACTTGCCTAAAATCAAAATGGTAAATGGTGGAGTGAGGATTTTGATGAAGATAGTCTGAATCCAGTAGCTACATCATTAACTATTATAATATATACTGCCAGGTATGAAGTCAGATTTTAAACCAGGTCTGTTTAACTGAAACTCCATTGATCTTGACTATTAAACTATGCTCCCTGTGATGAAAATGATGATGATCGTGACAATGGCAATAACAGTAATAATTATAGCTGACATTTACTGAGCTTTTATAGTGTGTCAGCATTAGTCTAAATATTTTTTAAAAATCAACTGATTAAATTTTCACAAAAAGTCTGTGAGTCAGGTACTACTGTTATCCACATTTTAGAAATATTTATTTCTATTCATATTCACAAACTGAGGTATAGGTCATGTATTTAAAACAAATTCTAGTTAAGACATAATTCACATACCAAATATCTTATCTTGTTAATCATTTTAATTATTATTTGATTAAGAAATAATACACATCGCCATAAAATTTACAACTGTATACTTTGTACAATTCAGTGATTTTTGTATGCCCACTATGTTGCACAGCCATCACCACTGTCTAATTTTAAAACATTTTCATCACCCCTAAAAGAAACTCTGTATCCATTAGCAGTCACCCTCCACTCCTTCCTCCCCGCAGGCCTTGGCAACCACTAATCTACTTTCTGTCTCTATGGATTTATCTGTTCTGGAAATTTCATATAAATGAAATCATACAATATGTGACCTTTTGTGTCCAGCTTTTTTCACACAGAACAGAGAAAAACAGCTACCATTTATTGGTTGCTATGACTACTATGTCCTACGCACTGTTATTGAGAGCTTTGTGTGCCTTATCTTTAATCCTCCCAATAACCCTGTGGCAGAGTAGAACTATCATCTTCATTTTAATGAGGAGACCGAGGCACAGAGCTGTTCAGTAACTTGCATAAAGAGCAGCGGCGCATACATGGCAGAGTTAAAATGCACATCCAGGTCTGTCTGTATCCAAATCCCACACCCTTTACATTCCATCTCTCTGCCTCAGTGTCACATGGATGTGGGCTACTAATGTGGTGGCATTGCAGCCAGGGCAAAGGAGTTGAGTCAACCACGTGGTGCTGAGAAACACAGCCCTAAGATCTCCTGGACTTGGTGTATCTTAGTGGGGTGGAGGCTGGGGATGCCCCATCTCAAGCCTGTGCTCCTGACCCCAGCAAATTTGCCTGCTGAGGTCCTGCTTGCTTACTTCTTCCTGCAGCTTCCTGGAGGCCCCAGCTGCAGTCTTTGGTTTTACTCAATTTGGATGTGTAGGTTACAGAGCTTGTATCGTGGAGCGTCTGTATTTCTTCATCTGGCTTTGCTTACATATGGAAACATGACAAAGCAAGTCAAGCTTTCTATGAGGGGAAGGACAAAAATTCACTGACCTTATTCAAGTATTCCCCCAAAGTCTGCAGCTCAGGCACATTTCCATCTGGGGCCCATTGAATAGCATCAGCTGCCCTTCTCTGGATGGGCACCCGAGGATGACAGCTCATATTTGCTTCCACAAGAGGAGGTTTTGGGGTTGCCCAATGGTTTGTTGCACAGAGAGCCATTTATGCTGTTGACTTAAGTTGATACTTTCTCCCAGTGTTAAGCTCTTCAAGGTGTGGCCTGTGAGATCTGGGGGAATGAACTATTTTGCAAAGAAAGGATTATACCTGATTGATGAAGCTGATATTTGCACCATGTGGTGGTGATGAGTATTCTTTGATGGCATTGGAGGATTTTATGTAACAGAAAATAAATATTTCAATGAGTTGAGTCCTAGAACGTTAGATCTGGAAGTGATCCTCAAGACTGAGTATTCAGCCCTTCTTTTTAGAGACAAATAAATTTACCAAGTCTGAGGGAGGAGTGTGGCACAGAGCAGGAATGCATGTGGTATCCATGGGCATCATTGAGAGAATGTACTGGGATCATTGAGCTCTGGTCATTTTACCCACTGAAGCCTTGGCTCCAGTGACCCCTGAATTTCAGTGACACACAAACATATCAGGATGCCTCACAGATGACAGCTGGTGCTTGTCGTATCATAGACTTTCGGCCCTCAGTGCTGCTTTGTCACTGGCTTTCTTGGGCAAAAATGTGCCCGCTGCAGGGTGGACCCTAGTCACTACCAAGAACACTGATGACGATGATGATGATGATGATGATGATGACATCATCTCAGAAAACCCAGAGAGTGATGTACAGCAGTGGGTCCCCAACCTTTTTTACACCGGGGACAGGTTTTGTGGAAGACATTTTTTCCATGTATGGGGCAAGGATGGAGGATGGTTTGGGGATGAAGGATGGTTTAGGGATGAAACTGTTCCACCTCAGCTCATCAGGCATTAGTTAGATTCTCATAAGGAGCAGGCAACCTAGATCCCTCACATGCACATTTCACAATAGCGTTCGTGCTCCTATGAAAATCGAATGCCTCCACTGATCTGACAGGAGGCGGAGCTTAGGCGGTAATGCTTGCTTGTCCGCTGCTCACCTCCTGCTGTGCAGCCTGGTCCCTAACAGGCCAAGAACTACTGGTCTGGGGCCCCGGGAATTGGGGACCCCTGATGTAAAGGATTTATGTGTGCTCTGGTGATTTGTGAGGATGCTTTGAGGACCAGACTGTCCCCAGCTGCTATTTCTCCTCAAAGTCACCTGGTTGATGTGCTCCCTTCTCCCTCTGAAGGACTTAGGGTAGCCTAACGGGGAGAGGAGACAGTGAAGGCCCACAGAACAGGACCAAAATACCCAGCAGTACAATTAGCTGTCTCCACAGACCAGCCCAAGATCTCTTTTATTTATATATTGTACAAACGCAGATGTTTTACATTTTATTTAATAATTGTTTTAGAGACAGGGTTTCTCTATGTCACTCAGGCTGGAGTACGGTGCTGTGATCATAGCTCACTGCAGCCACAGCTTCCCAAGTAGCTGGGACTACAGACTTGTGCTACCATGCCTGGATAATTTTTTAAATTAATTTTTTGTTTGTAGAGATGACGTCTTGCTATATTGCTCAGGCTGATGTTGAACTCCTGGTCTTAAGTGATCCTCCACTTCAGACTCCCAAAGTGCTGGGATTACAGGTGTGAGACATTGCACCTGGCCCAAAAGCAGATGTTTATACTAATAGATATGGACAATGAATAATTAAGTGGTGATTTCCATGCTCTATAAAGATGGCAGAGAAATGGATACTACTTTTCTAAAAATAGTGCCTGCCAAAAGAGTTTGTTTCAATAATTTGGAAAACGCAGGTCCAAACGGCTCATTCTTGCAGATTGCTGAACTGATTTGCTGTTATTGCGGCTACAGGCCTCTAAGAGTCACTGTTGAGCTCTCAGAGGAATGTAGAAGCTGGCAGGGAAGAGAAGGTCTAGAAAAAAACCTTATCTTATATAACCAGAAAATATTTATCAAAAGTAAGGCATTAATCTCGATACAATGTTATTAACCAAACCATAAAAGTTATTCAGATTTCATCAGTTTTTCCAGGATCCATTCAGGATTCAACATGGTATTTGTCGTTTTAGTCATGTCATGTCTCCAGTCTGTGACAGCTCCTCGGTCTTTTCTTGTTTTCCATGACCTTGACATTTTAGTGGTCAGGTGTTTTGTAGGCAGTCCCTCAATTTGAGTTTGTATAATGGTCTGTCATGATTAGAATGAAATAGAAATTTCTCATGATAAGACTGAAGTAGGTTTAAGTTAGTGGAGCCGTCTTGGGGCTAAATTTAAGAAAGGGATAAGTTAATTTTCTCTGTCCTGCTGCATCCTCCTGCATCCTGCCCTCTGTCTCCATCTTCAGTTCACTTCTCTCTGCCTTCTGCCTTCAGTTCACTTATTAAGGCCAAGCCTTAATAAACACTTATGCTTGCTCTGTGTCCAAACCAATGATAAGCGCTTGGGGCAATGCAGATGGAAGGTATCTGCCTCCATTCCTCTTTCTCTTCTTTCTTTCCATTTCTTTTCTTTCTACCCCTTTCGTTCTTGCTTGCTTGCTTTTTCTTCTTTCTTTCTTTCTTTCTTTCTTTCTTTCTTTCTTTCTTTCTTTCTTTCTTTCTTTCTCTTCTTTCTTTCTTCTTTCTTTCTCTGTTTCTCTCTCTCTCTCTCCTTCTCTCTGTTTCTCTCTTTCTTCTTCTCTGTTTCTCTCTCTTTCCTTCTCTCTCTCTCTCCCTGTCTCTGTCTGTCTCTCTCCTCCTCTCTCTCTCTGTCTCTCTCCTCCTCTCTGTCTCCTTCTCTCTGTCTCAACAGGTGTCCTCAAACTCTAGGAATGAATTCCAATATCCTACATTGTGACCAGAAGGAGGCCCCACAGTACTCCTTCTGAAAGGGTTTGAGCAGAGGGCAGTCAGTCCTGCAGCTGTAATTCATCATTACATCGCTCATTGTGTGAAAAGCAATAATGTTCCATTAGCAAAGTATTAAATCTGAAATGTTTGTACTGAATTCTGGAGAAACTTCCTGAGGTCACCTTCTCAACTGGGTGGTGTGATGTTTCATCTCAGTGGTCCTGATTTTTCTTACTTTTGGTGGAAGGGGGAATAGTAACTTAGTTTTCTGGAGTTTCCAGAGGGATGGGAAATATTATGAAATCAACAACGTTGTAGCTCAGTACATGATCCTTTCAATTTACACCAATGGCTAAGATTTATTATCATTTTTCTGATAAAAGTTTGGGGCTTTTAATCATAGCTCCATTGAACATCAAGTTTGGAGGAAGATGTTGTTCACAGTTGTGTCATTTTATGTATGAAATCACTGAGGCCAGAGAGGGAAAAACAACAAATTACTCAATGAAATCGATATTGCTCGTTTTCTGTGTGCTCAGTTCTGTACTGGCTGGTAGACGGGTATATAGGTTTATAGGACATTGTGCCTATCTGTAAAAATCTTCAAGATCTAGCATGGGGGTGTTTACTATTCTGTTTAAGGTGAGCAAGAGCAAGGCAGCAGTTATGGCATTGATGCTAAGTATCATATGAATTCATAGACAAGTCCAACAAAAGTTTGGAAAGGCCTTAAAGAGGGGTAGAAATTGAGCTGGATCTTTCACAATTGATAGGATTAGAGAGAGGAAAAAGCCAGACAGTGGAAGCCTCCAAAAACCAAACAGAAAAGGTTGAAAGATTTGAAGCAAGAGTGCCATGAGGGGACCACTGTGGGTTTTTTTTTTTTTCTTGTTTGTTTTTGAGACAGGCTATCACTCTGTCGCCTTGCTGGAGTGTAGTGGTGCAATCACAGCTCACTGCAATCTTGACCTACCCAGGGCTCAGTCTCCCAAGTAGCTGGGACTGTAGGTGCATGCCACCATGCCCAGATAATTTTTCCTATTTTTTTTGTAGCGACAGGGTCTCACTGTGTTGCTTAGGCTGTCCTTGAACTCCTGGGCTCAAGTGATTCCCCTACCTTGGCTTCCCAAAATGTTGGGATTACAGGCATGAGCCACCATGCCCAGGTGAGGGGAGTAGTGTTTACAGAAACTTAATCTAACTGAGATGTGCAGTGGGATCAGCTGTTTCAAGTGGGAGAGTCATTGCCAGGCAAGTGTGACATTTATTCTGTGCCTCTCAGGGGCAGCACCAAAGCACTGTGGTCCACTAGTGAGACTAGAAATCAGATAGGAAAGGAAAATTCTGCTATATTGAGGCAGCAGGAGAGACTTTTTGGAGTAAATGTATCCTTGAGTGTTCCTTAAATTTTAATGGAAAAAGTACATTGGTTAACATTTTTAAAGTGCTTTTTCTGTGCTAGCCATTGCTATGTGCCTATTGGTTCACGTAATCTCTCTTATACAGAGGAGGAAACTGAGGCTTGTAAAATAAGTCCCTCCGCTTAAATCATAAGGCCAGAAGATAGCAAAGTAAAGTTTCCTAGATAGACCTGTCTGATTTCAGAGTCCCTATCTCCTGACATCCTACATATTGCGGCATTATTTTTTCTATGTTAGACCTGGAGGAAATTCTAGTCCAAACTCTTGTTTTAATGAAGAGCAGGCCAAAGGCCAAACAATCAGAGTGGTGCACCTAATCCTTGATCATTTTGTGCTTCTTCAAAATGTTGGTGCCTCTGACATCAGGCATCTGGATGCTGGGGATGGAGTATCTGGTCCTGATGTCACAGAGTAACTTAGGGGAACAAACCCTCTCTAAAAGAGTTCAGGCTTTAGACTTAGCTGACTAACATAGGGGTCCCCATATTATTCAGTGACTCTTTCCCCTCCAGTTATGACTTGAGATCTGGTTCTGGAAAAGACTGAAAGGGGGGGCGTTCTTGGCAGGAACCCAAGCTGGGCAGTCATTGGTGGGGATGGGGGAATAGATGTTATCCCACCTTCATATTTTGATTCCTGTGACTCTGAAGGCTTTTCTGTTTGGACAAATATATCATCTAACATGGCCACTGTGTGTCCTTGGGCAAATTGCTTGCTTTTTCTGAATGTCAGCTTTTTCCTTTGTAGAGTGAGAATAGTGATCATACCTACATTTTTAGGGTTGTGGGTGTGAGAATGGAACCGCTTTGGTTAAGTGTACAAAGTAGACACTCAGTGAATGTTAGTTCCCTGAAATACCTTGGTAGGAAAGGCAGTGGGCGGTAAAATGGCAAGATCCCTTATTTGGAATTAGACAACATTGATGATGCATTTAGGATCATCAAACTTGGGTGTGTGGTCTTGGGCAAAGCAGATAAGTTCTGGCTGTAGTCTCACCTGAAAAACAAAGAAGCTCATTCTAAATGAAGCACATGATAATCATTAAGAAACTAAATGGTATGCAAAGTTATGGAGAAGGAGAAGCAGATAAAAAAGGGAGGGGAGAAGGGAATTGTCAAGAAATCCACTTTGCATTTTTACATCTCACATATTTGCCAAAAGCCTCTGCTTTCATGGAGGCATGAGTCTAATAAAAACATAACTGTTGTCTCTAAGGTTAGTTACTGTAAAAACACACACACACACACACAAACAAAAAACCTATAACTGCAAACTACAGGTAGTTTTAGAGAGACTTAACCATAACAGTAATGATAATATTTACCATTTATTGAATGTATGCTATGACCAATAACCGAGCTGGATGCTTTACACACAGTATGTCCATTTTTCCTAGCAATCCTGCAAGGTGAGAATTACTGAAAACAATTTACAGGTGAGGACACCAAGTTTTCAGACATGTTAAGCTAATCTCCTGCCGATGAAAAGTGATGGAGATGGGATTCCAACTCAGGTTTCTTGAGCTTCAAATGAGTTGCTCTTTCCCTTATGCCAAGATGTTTTTCATGTGTATCAAGTGCTAATCTTTAAAGCTGGTCTGATGAAGAGGCTCCCTTTATTTTCAGAAGCTGTAGCCATATCATAAAGCCTTCCTAGTGTTCCTTTTTAGGGTTTTTTTTTTTTTTTTTCAGAAATACACAAAGAAGTCAGCCATTGCTTTCAATGATAGCCTGTTTAGGGGCCACATTGTATCTGACCTTTGGGTTCCCTACCTTATTCACCACGTATGACTCCAAACATGACTGAATGGTTCCTGAAATGAAAATTCACACTCAAAAGACATACCTTTGCTGCAGTTGTAAATACTTGGAAAAATTATGCTTTGCAATTTGAAGGCAGTTTCAAAAAGAGGTGTTCCAGAAATGCCTTTAGTACTGGCAACACCATTGAGATCATAAGATGACTGCTTTAGAAATGAACAAACCCATCTGGAAGTTGAAGTATTGACATTGAGACTAAAAACAACAAGATATAATTCCTCTCCATATCCCACCCCAACCAAGGTATTCCATGTCTGTAAGATGAGTGGGCTGTAAATTTGTGTGTGTGTATATGGGGTCCCCCAACATAATAGACCACAGGAGACTGGGAGAGAGATGTGGAGTTTCCCCTTAATCTTCTAGTACCTGAGTTCCTTGCCCTAAACCAAGATAATGGTTTTTATATGCAGAGTCTTGATTTCATAATGCAAAAGCCTTATGAAATCTAGTTGTGAACCTGCAGCTGCTGCTCTGGTTGATATGGAAATGGGAGGGTGGGGAGATACAGCCCTAGCCACATAGAATCTCTCTAGCTGTGGGCAATAGACCTGAAGGGGGCCCAGAACACTCCTGTAGGACACAGTTTAAAAACCACTACTGAGGCCGGTCATGGTAGTTCATGCCTGTAATCCCAGTACTTTGGGAGGCCAAGGCAGGAGGATTGCTTGAGCTCAGGAGTTTGAGATCAGCCTGGCCAACATGGCAAGACCTATCTAAAAAAAAAAAAAAAAAAAAAAAAAAAAAGCTTAAAAATTAGCCAGGTTTGGTGGCATGTGCCTGTGGTCCCAGCTACTTGGGAGGCTGAGGTGGGAGGATTGCTTGAGCCTGGAAGTTTGAGACTGCAGTGAGCTATGATCTTACCACTATACCCCATCCTGGGTGACAGACCGAGACCTTGTCTCTAAAACAAAAACAAAACAAAATGAAACAAACAAAAAACACTGCTGAGGTAATTCATGGGGTTTCTTGGTGATTTTTTTTTCCATGAAGGAATCCCATATACCAGTTCCTATATTGTTGGGCCTTCGTTTCCTCACCTAAAAAAGAAGAATCTCTCAAGTCTCCTCAAATTCTAATGATTGGGAATTCTAATGTGGTCTAATAATAACCAGAACCAGGCAGTGAAAATGCAAAACCTTTGCTGACAGACCTTACCATACAAGGCTTTAGCTCATTCCTAATGGGGGCTGAGGGCACAAGCTCTGTGGGGCTGAAATGCACCAGCCCTCCTGCTGAGTCCCTTCCTCCCCATGGCTTCTAATGGTTAATGGACAGCTGACTCCATGATACACAGATTTCTCCAACAAGTCTTCTGTCGTGTTTTTACTGCCTTGGAATTGTGGAATTGCTCAACCGATGCGCATGTGGCTCATTTCACTCATTCACAACAAAAATGCAACTCCTGCCAAGTCAACAGAATGCATTAAATACACTCAAATTATACAACACATCCAACAAGTATTTGCCAAACACAGTTTAATGCTCAGGAGGTGGCTGATCCAAGAGAAGAAAAACCAAAGCTCTTCAAAGATAATATATAATACATCTTCATTAAAAGAGAAGATAAAAAATAGAAAAATGGACTAAGGACACAGACAGTTCACCAAGTACAAATAGTTATTGTTTAGTCTTAAAAAAATTAATCTTCCAGGACATCCAGCCAATACAAATAGTTATTATGTAAAAGTAGGGGTCTGCATTGTGACCTCTATCTTGTTATATGATCTGGAGCAAGTTACACTGTCTGGCGCCAGTTTCTTCCTTAAAATGTCCAGGTTTGGCTAGATAAGCCTTAAGGTCCGAGTTCTAAAATTCTCTTGATCTCTTTTTTGTATTAAACACAGAAGAATACAAATAGACACCTCTTAGAAAAAGTAACATACGGCATAGGTCCTGCTCCTGAAGAAGGATGCAGAATCTGATTGAAAGGCAGGTTGGGGCTACATCGTGAATGGCCTTGAAGGACAATTAAAGATGTTTGGACATTATCTCATTGCCAAAAGGAATCACTGAAAATTTTAGATCAGGGCAGTAGTGCTGAGAAAAGTTTGAGATAATACAAAAATAAATCCCTAGGAAGAAAGGATAATAGAATGAGGACAGTATGGAAGGAGTCAGAGAGGTCTTCTTGGCAGACTCTAAAAGATTTGAACTGTACCCCTTCTGTTTCCACGGATGCAATTGTTTGATTTTGTTTTTAATAATGTAGCATTGAATATCATCATTTACAAGTTTTTACTTTTTTTCTGGTTTGTTTTTCCTTCATATGATTTACAAGTTTTTAGTTGAAAAAGTAAAATACAGAGAAAGATAGAAAATTCAGTTTCCTCCTTCTCACGTTTTTTTGGATAAATTATATATTTGACATTTTAAATGTCTTCTCAGAGAAGAGGAGCCATGCGGTATCAGCCTGCTGGCATTGCTGTCCTTAGGGAAGTAGGGACTCCGGAGACAGAATGCTCAGCTCATTTATGGAAATCAATTGATTGAAGGATAGAATAAAGTGATCTTCTCAGCATTGATTTAATATGAACATGTTTTATTGACAGCTTCTAAAACAAAGTCTGGCTCCACTCCTTACCAAACTATTCACCCTCTCTGCGCCTCAATTTTCTTATCTGTAAAGTTGAGCTACTAAGAGTACCTACCTCATAGGGTTATGAGGATTAAACAATGTAATGTTTTTAATAGGAGTTTTCATTATTTAATAAATGCTGAGGGGAAAACAGTTTCACTGCTGAGAAGAAAAATAAGAAATGCAATATTTTAAGATTGCATTTCATACTTTATACCAAAATAAATTCTAGATGAATAAAAAAGGGACATATTTGAAAAGATACTTAATATATAATACATCCTCATTAAAAAAGAAGATAAAGAACAGAAAAATGGGCTAAGGACCCAGACAGTTAACTAAGTACAAATAGTTATTATGGAAACTATAGCCCTTTAACTTAGGAGTTTCACTTCAAAGAAAATACAGATGCACAAGTATGTACTCATAAGGATTTCATTCTAAAATATGAACAGAATTACATTGTAGAATTATAGATGAGTTTTTAAAATTTCTGTTGTGTGTGTTTTTTACTTTTTAATTTTTGTGGGTATATAATAGGTGTATATATTTATGGGGTACAAGAGATATTTTACACATAGGCATGCAATGTGTAGAAAATTGGCTATCCATTCTCTCAAGCATTTGTCCTTTGTGTTGCAAACAATCCAGTTATACTCTTTTAGATATTTTAAAATATACAATTAAATTATTTTGACTATAGTCACCCTGTTGTGCTATCAAATACTAGGTCTTACTCTTTCTAACTAGTTTTTTGGTACCCATTAACCATCCTCGTTTTTCCCTCAACCCCCCACTACCCTTCCCAGCCTCTGGTAACCATCTTCCTATTCTCTATGTCCTTGAGTTCAATTGTCTTGATTTTTAGATCCCACAAATAAGTGAGAACATGTGATGTTTGTCTTTCTGTGCCTGGCTAATTTCACTTAACATAATGACCTCCAGTTCCATCCATGTTGTTGCAAATGGCAGGATCTCATTCTTTTTCATGGCTAAATAGTACTCCACTGTGTATAAGTACTACATTTTCTTTTCTTTTTAAAATTAAGTTAAATTAAATTTTAACTTTTGGGATATATGTGCAGGATGTGCAGGTATGTTACATTGGTAAACATGTGCCATGGTGGTTTGCTGCACCTATAAACCCATCACCTAGGTATTAAGTCCAGCATGCTTTAGCTATTTTTCTTGATGCTCTCCCTTTCCCCATCCCCCACAGGCCCTCGTGTGTGTTGTTCCTCTCCGCGCCCATGCGTTCTCATTGTTTAGCTCTCACTTATAAGTGAGAACACGCAACTTTTGGTTTTCTGTTCCTGTGTTAGTTTGCTGAGGAAAATGGCTTCCAGCTCTACCCATGTCCCTGCAAAGGACATGATCTCATTCCTTTTTATGGCTGAATAGTATTTCATGGCATATATGTACCACTATGGTACATTTTTATAATCCAGTCTATCATTGATGGGCATTTGGGTTGATTCCATGTCTTTGCTATTGTGAATAGTGCTGCAATGAACATATGCGTGCATGTATCTTTATAATATTGTAATATCATAAAGATTATAATAGTAGAATGATTTCTATTCCTTTGGGTATATACCCAGTAATGAAATTGCTGGGTCAAATGGTATTTCTGGTTCTAGGTCTTTGAGAAATCGCCACACTGTCTTTCAAAATGGTTGAACTAATTTATATTCCCACCAACAGTGTAAAAGCATTCTTATTTCTCCACAGCCTCGCCAGTATCTGTGATTTCTTGACTTTTTAATAATCGCCATTCTGACTGGTGTGAGATGGTATCTCATTGTGGTTTTGATTTGTATTTCTCTAATGATTAGTGATGTTGAGCTTTTTTTCATATGTTTGTTGGACACATAAATGTCTTCTTTTGAGAAGTGACTGTTCATGTCTTTTGCCCACTTTTTAATGGGGCTGTTTTTTTCTTATAAATTTGTTTAAGTTCCTTGTAGATTCTGGATATTAGACCTTTGTCAGATAGATAGGTTGCAAAAATTTTCTTCCATTCCATAGGCTGTCTGTTCACTTTGATGATAGTTTCTTTTCCTATGCAGAAGCTCTTTAGTTTAATTAGATCCCATTTGTCAATGTTTGCTTTTGTTACAATTGCTTTTGCTGTTTTGGTCACGAAGTCTTTGCCTGTGTTTACGTCCTCAATAGCATTGCCTAGATTTTCTTCTAGGGTTTTTATAGTTTGGGGTAGTACTACATTTTCTTTATCCATTCATCTGTTGATGGACATTTAAGTTGGTTCCAAATTTTGGCTACTCTGAACAGTGCTGCAACAAACATAGGAATGCTGATATCTTTTTGACTTACTGATTTCCTTTGAGGTATATACCCAGCAGTAGGATTGCTGGATCATACGGTAGCTCTATTTGTATTTTTTCCAGGAACATCTAAACTGTTCTCCATAGTGGTTGTACTAGTTTATAATTCCACCAACAGCGTACAAAGGTTCCCTTTTCTCCACGTCCTTGCCAGCACTTGTTATTGTCTTTTGGCTATAAGCCATTTTAACTGGAGTGAGACGATATTTCATTGTAGTTTTCATTTGCATTTTCTGATGATCAGTGATGTTGAGCACCTTTTCATATGCCTGTTTGCCATTTGTATGTCTTCTTTTGAGAAATGTCTATTCAAATCTTTTGCCCATTTTATTGGATTATTAGATTTTTTCCTATAGTTGTTTGAGCTCCTTATATATTCTGGTTATTAATCCCTTGTCAGATGGGTAGTTTGCAAATATTTTCTCCCATTCTGTGGGTTGTCTCTTCACTTTGTTGATTGTTTCCTTTGCTGTGCAGAAGCTTTTAACTTGATGTGATCCCATTTGTCCATTTTGCTTTGGTTGCCTGTGCTTGTGGGTATTTACTCAAATCTTTGCCCAGACCAATGTCCTGGAGAGTTTCTCAATGTTTTCTTGTAGTAGTTTCATAGTTTGAGGTCTTAGATTTAAGTCTTTAATCCATTTTGATTTGATTTTTGTATATGGTGAGAGATAGGGTCTAGTTTCATTCTTCTGCATATGGATATCCAGTTTTCCCAGCACCATTTATTGAAGAGACTGTCTTTTCCCAGTGTATGTTCTTGGCACCTTGTTGAAAATGAGTTCACTGTAGTGTGTGGATTTGTTTCTGGGTTCTCTATTCTGTTCCATTGGTCTGTGTGTCTGTTTTATGCCAGTACCATGCTGTTTTGGTTACTATAGCTCTGTAGTATAATTTGAAGTCAGGTAATGTGATTCCTCCAGTGCAAATTCCACAAAAACAGTCTCAGCATAAGGCTTCTTGAGGGGAAAGCTGTAACTCTGTGAAATGAATTAACAGAACAAAAAGCACTTTCTCAGAAAATTTCTTTCCAGTTTTTAACGGAGGCTATTTCCTTTTTCACCATAGCTCTCTATGGGCTTCCAAATATCACTTTGCATATTCCACAAGAACAGTCTTAGCGAAAGGTTTCTTAAGGTGAAAGCTGTAAATATGTGAGATGAATTAACAGAACACAAAGCATTTTCTTAGAAAGCTTCTTTTCAGTTTTTATCTTACGATATTTCCTTTTTCACCATAGAACTCTATGGGCCTCCAAACATCACCTTGCAAATTCCACAAAACTTTCTTAGAGAAAGGCATCTTGAGGGGAAAGCTGTAACTCTGTGAGATGAATTAACAGAATACAAAGCAGTTTCTCAGAAAGCTTCTTTCCAGTTTTTAACGGAAGATATTTCCTTTTTCAACAAAGCCCTCTATGGGCTTCAAAATATCACTTTT